>VDFB02124226.1:0-44335 GCA_007258455.2 Sequoia sempervirens | reverse complement strand
TGAGAGGTAGAGAGAGATACCTAATAGAGGGAGAGGGGGTAGGAGGGAGAGGTTTGAAAGAGAGAGAGACCTAACAGAGGGAGAGGGGGTTAGGAGGGAGAGGATTGAGAGTGAGAGACCTAAGAGAGGGAGAGGGGGTAGGAGGGAGAGACCTTGAGATGTATGTACCTAAGAGAACACCACCTAGAATTTTGTGTAGAAAGCCAAAGTTTTTGATTAATATTGATGAGGATATTTTGTAGCACATGGAAGGTAAGATTCCAGAACACACTTGTAGAAGATATGATGATAAGATTTGGAAAATGTTCTTTGAAAGGCTAAATGAGACTGTAAGATGTCAACTATTTGTTCAAATGATGTTGGGTTTAAAGTATAGAAACATCATGAAGACTCTTGGGTTGAGAACATCAAATGCATCAAGTGAAAACACTATTGTGAAGAATCTAATGAATGCTTATGACAGTGTGGGTAAGACCTCATGCTCAAAGGATAGTAATGTCACCTGACATGTCATTACATCGACTTTGGTAAGCTATCAGAAAAAGAGATCTTGCCTCATTAAAAAGACAAGTGAACAAATGAGAATTAGTAGAAAAAGTTTATCAAAACCCATTCAAAGGCGGAAAAGAATTGAGGGCACCGATTCAAATGAATTATGGGAATTCTCGGGGAGACTGCCACACAAAAATAAAAAAGTTGTTGAAGCATTGAGAACACTAATTGGAGATTATTGGAAGAATAATACAAGGCCATCTCCGAATCAAAGGGATGTTGTAAGAAGGAGAATCGGTAGTCGAAACCATGAACCACATCCAAAGCATTTTTGGATATGAATCAAACCCAATTTTTTTATAAATTTCAAAATTCCTATCCTCAGATTAGTATTTCTCAAAGATTTTTTGAAATGATTAAACCTTTTTATGTCAAGATAAATCATACACGCACTACTTGTTGTTGTAAACTACATATTGAATTCTATAATTATTATGATGTTTATCATTCCATATGTTTACATTTGCATACTAATGACGTTTTGTAGGATTGTGGCATAGAAGCCCCACCGAAATCTTCAAGAAAGTTCTTATCAAAAATTTTATGTGAAATAGAGGATGGCCAAATATTCTATAGGACAGCATGCTTGGATGGTTCATGCGAGTGTTGCAGTGGCTTGCAATGAATGCTAGTATGTCAACATATGGAAAGCACATATGAGGCAGGACAAAAACTAGTAGAGTTTAGGAAGTATAAAACAGTGGCATATGCTACAAAAGATGGGTCAGAATCAAAAAGGTGTGAGTTGGTTATTCAGAAGATTCTAGTTTATCAGTTCATGTCCATGTTTCATGAGAATATACTATATGAGTATGTAAGGCATACCCATAGAGCCCGATGGCTGGACACACAATTCAAGCTATGCAAGGAAACCTTTCCACTTGGTAGCATAGTATCAGTGGTTGAGTTTGCAGAGAACTACACTCTACATCCACAGCGTGAGGTGTAGTCATAGTATTACAACTCCACACAAGTTTCAATATTTGTGCACATAGCATTCATACATGCAGCTGAAAGTATAGAGGACAAAAGGAAGGTATTGAGGGAGTATCACTTTTATATTAGTGATGATCACACACATTCTCCAGAGTCTGTGCAAGGTTGCTTCCAGATGTTCTACAATCATTTGGCTCAGAGGGGCATATCATATGATCTACATATAATATGGTCAGATAATTGTGCAACATAGTTCAAGAACATGCGCATGTTCTATTGGTTGTGCAAGATGCATCTCACTACATGTGTTCAACATATGTGGAGATTTTTTGAGGCCGGACATGGAAAGGGAGAGCATGATGGTGCAGGAGCATGCGTGAAAAGAGCATTAGCATGAGAAGAGTTATAGTATAAATACATTGCACAGTTGATAGATTCAAGATCAATCGTCGAGTGGTGTAATGGTTCGATGGGTCCAGGTAATGAAGGTACATCTTTAGTTCATAGATTTTTTGGGTTGATGGATGATATTAACATTGTACCATATGAGGATTGTTGTACACTAATAGGATTGAGTGAGTTGCACTCTTTTCTTAGCTCAAATGTAGGTTCATGGAGTATCGATACACATAAGATGGCATGCTTTTGTTCTTCATGTACAATGCAATCCTTGAATGATTGTGAGTTAGGGGAGTGGGTTAACAAATGGTTGAAAAGTTATCTTAGCCCACTTCACACATATCGCCCTTCGATGGCATTGGAACTAACACAGATGGAATCATCGGTCGACTTTGACCATGTATCGGATCTAGTTCAACCAGGTAATATATCTACTTTCTTAGTATTTGAAATTCCATATTGTTATCTTACTTTGTATTGTATTCTATAATGTTGACTAATTTCAAGAGATATGCTGCACATATAAATGTAGGGCATGTTTGTATGAAAGTTATTGCAGATGAAGACAACGAAGAGGGACACTATTACTGTGTCATTGTGTTGAGGCAAAAGAAATTGGAAGCTCCAATTATAGATGGAGAAAAACATTGAATACACTATAGGCTCAGCTTGTTGTTACATCGAACGCATATTCTAGAAGGTACCCACATAAGAGTATGCCTAAAACTTAATGAGGCACTCTAAGTTATTCATTTGAATTTAACCTTTATCATGACCACCTATGACGAGACATTATAAGAGCATTTTGAATTTTAAATAAATTCTATTCATAAGAGCATAGACAAGGTAGTGAACTCTTGAAAAATGCCTCAAAGAAATGTGGTCTCATGGTGATGGAATGGCATGACGAATGCCATGACAAGCAAATTGTTGTGGATTGTCATGGCATTCCATCACCATTGAGACCACATTTCTTTGAGGCTTTTTTTCAAACAGTTTTTTGCCTTTTCTATGATATTTCTTATTAGTATGCTTTGATAGATTTTTTCCAAGCATCCATAGATTTTTTGGAAGCACCTATTTTAGGCTTTTAGCCATAGCAACAAGGAAGTAAATTGTTTGATAGAATGCTTTGGTAAACATGTATGATAAATGTACTAGCATAGAGAAGGCAACGAACTGTTTGAAAAAATGCCTCAAAGAAATGTGGTCTCATGGTGATGGAATTCCATGAAAATCCACAACAATTTTCTTGTCATGTGATGCAGAGGGGATGGGACTTTATTCAAAACTCAAAGTTTCAAGGATTACAATGATGCAATCTCAAACACTCTTTCAAGCACCCTGATGGAGACAAGCCTCAATAGTGCACTTATAACTTAGATGCTTTCCTAATGGACCCAAACCCTTGGAGTGATCTCAAGGAACTCAAAAAAACTTGTCTTGAATGGTTTCAAATCCCCAAACCTCTATCTTAGACAAAACTCACATTTTACACCTTGACCAGGCTTCTAGCCCAACTAGGCTTCTAGCGATGGTTTTTGGACTTTTCACTCAACTTCCCCAAAGGACTCCTCAATATAATGACTAATTCAAATGTGATTCATGATGATACACAACATATAAAATCATTTATGGCACTTGCTATAGATCAAACCTACCAAAATCTGTTGTTTCCTCAAATTTAAGGCCTAATTAGCCCACTTTTTCAAAGAAACCCCTCTCTAAACTTATCCTCTGACTATGAAACTTTCAACTATGTTTTAAAATGTTCCCAAACCAAATATTTTCAAGGTATTAGTCTTCTTTGACACCCTCAACACCCTAAATCACAAAACCCTCAATAAATTGCTCCAAAACTAGGGCCTCTTGAAAATTAGCTTTCCCAACACTTCCAGAACCCTCTCTTGGACTTTTCACCAATAAATCAACATATCGAAATAAATTCAACTCAAAAATATACCCCTTATTAAGGTAGATCTCTTGTTGCTACACTTTAGGCACCATTTTCATGCCCTTTTCCTTGCTAAAACTTGATGTACACCCAAGAATCACTCTTTCCTACACAATAACTTGTTAGATCTATATAATAAAATTTAGATATGATCCATTTCACAAATTTTCAACTGTCACACTCTCCCATGAAATGGATCATTTATTCATGAAGACTCTCAAAACTAGTGAAAAATCTATACTTTTTGAGGATAGTCAGCAATATAACACAAGAAACTGATTCCCAACATTATTCAGGTCATTAAAAAGGTTAAATTCATGTAAATACAAATTCTTAAACCATCCAAATGAGCATTCCACCAAAAGGAATCAGAGATTCATCCAAAAAATCAAGAAAATGAAAAAAGATTAAAGTTTTTATTGATTTTATGTAGCAGTCCGTACAACACTTGCAATATCAGCTAACCTTTCATACAAATGCTTTTCATAGGCTTATAGACTCATCCTACAACTGTCCCAACTAATTAGAATTGTTTTTATTACATTATTGTGATTAAAACTCCTAAAACTCAC
This sequence comes from Sequoia sempervirens, assembly GCA_007258455.2. Classification (NCBI taxonomy): domain Eukaryota; kingdom Viridiplantae; phylum Streptophyta; class Pinopsida; order Cupressales; family Cupressaceae; genus Sequoia; species Sequoia sempervirens. Next base: position 39,922 of record VDFB02124226.1, on the reverse strand, counting down.
TTTTCCACCCATAGTTGGATTTCAAAAATTTGAATTTCCAACATTGCGATTTATTAACTCCTATTAACTATAAAGCTTCCAAAACTATTACATATCATCATTCAACCTTATTTAACCTAATTAAAACATCATATACCTATCTAAACTCCTATAACATCATTGTTCCATTTACAAGTCAATTTGGTCCTATGGTCCTTATCAGGACCCTTAGGACTTTTGATCTTCTTGTTACACTCATCCATGCCAAATGTCATTATAGGCTTCAAAATGCTATAATTGATGCTCTAGAAAGGTTATAGGCCTTCAATTCCCCTTCCATCTCCTAACTCTCCAAATGATCCTCAAGGAGCTTGGGTGCTCCTGCACCATCATGGCATTCCACCACCATGAGACCACATTTATTTGAGGCATTTTTTTCAAACAGTTCATTCCCTTGTCTATGCTATTGCTTACTATTATGCTATGATATATTTTTTCTAAGCATCCATAGCTTCTTTGAAAGCACCTGTTTTAGGCTTTTAGCCATAGCAGCAAGGCAATGAACTGTTTGGCTAAATGCTTTGATAGACATGTATGAAAAATGTGTTAGCATAGGCAAGGCAGTGAACTCTTTGAAAAAATGCCTCAAAGAAATGAGGTCTCATGGTGATGGAATTCCATAACAATCAAAAGCATTTGATTGTCATGGCATTCCATTAGGTCATGAGACCTCGTTTCTTTGAGGCATTTTTTCAAAGAGTTCACTGCCTTGTCTATGATATTGCTTACTATTATGCTTTTGATAGTTTTTTTCCAAGCATCCATATCTTGTTCAAAAGCAATTGTTTTAGGCTTTCAGCCATAGCAACAAGGCAGCACTTGAACTATTTGAAAAAATGCTTTGCTAGACATGTATGAAAAATGTGGTAGTATAGACAAGGCAATGAATTGTTTGAAAAAATGCCTCAAAGAAATGTGGTCTCATAGAATGCCATGACAACCAAATGCAATTGGTAGCTACTCCTAGTTATTTGTTATGCAATGTGAATTAATTGCATAACTGCTTATGCTGACTTTGTAAAAACTATATTGTAATTGAAATTTTGTCATCTATCAACATCTAGTTATTAGTTATGAAATGTGAAGCAATGCTTTCAATTTGAAAAATGTGCAATGCAATGTAATCACCGTTATGAATATAAACTACAAAAATCTATTTTTTACTAAGTTACCGGTTTAGTTTTGGGTTCGGGATTGGGTTTGAGAATCCGGTTCATTGGTTTGGGAAAAAAAATTTTTGGGGTTGGGTTCATTTTGGGTTCGGTCATACAAAAACATATAAAAATTAGAAATATATACATATTTACAGCAGTAATCAAGTTCATAATACACCACCATATTAATAGTCAAATAACATAGCAAAAATACACCACCACTTTCATAGTGAAATATTAAAATATTAGTGATCTACTCGAATTTCATGATATAAAATTATAAATTAAAGTTCAAACATAAAAATGTCAAGTGTTTACAATCAGCCATTATTGATCAGTGATCAATTTGAAAAGTGTGAACATTTTTCTGTGTGGAAGGAAAACAAGAAAATAGTGTTACATAATTATTTACATTGTGAAAGAGCCAAAACCTTTTTCTTGCAGATCGTAGAAGAATCTCAATGATTTTTTGTGTGTCCTTGCCTTGGAACGGAACTATCCTGAGCCATGAATGATTGACCAGGAACTATGAGAAAGAAATAAGATAAATCACATGCAAATTGTTGCAATTTCTTTCCTTGGGAAAAAGGGTAAAGTTTTCTTTTCAAGGAGAATCTCCTTTAGAGTTTGAACGCATTGATAATTTTCAAGATAGACTTAGCAAAATATGTCATCTAGGTTTGAAGCTTTTAGGTAAAATGTTTGCTTCTTAAAATTTTGTTCAAAATTCAAGATGTAGGCTCTCCTCCCTTAGGGAAGAGAAGGCCTATCAAACCTAACACTCTTATGAAACACTTCATAAGTTCTTGTTGATGCAATATTAGATGTGAAGTTTCAAAATAGGCATGGTTATATAAATTCTCATCTCACGACTATCATTGCATCAAATTAAGAATTTTCAATCCTTTATGGTCTAGACGTGAGAAGTATGGAGTAGTGTTCCAATGCTAAAGTCTTATATTGTGAATCTCTTTGCTATGAGTGGTTCAAAAATGAGGAATGTGTCTTCTGCACCAAATGAGAAATATTCACAATATGTGCTAGGAAGGAACAAGTCCATAAGATCGAGTATGCAAGAACTGAGAATTGCAAAATTGGCTTACATTTGACTTCCAAACACAAAAAATTTCACACTTTACGATGTTCACACGTAAGTCAAAAAATATATGTGCGTAAGTTGTAAAGTATACACTTGAATACATGTAACTCATATCTATTGAACCATGAATTTATAATTTGCAAATATGGACACCACTGATAAAAAGATTTGTATTAAGCAAATAGCCATGTACGTATACATTAATATATGTCGATATAAGTATAAAATATAGTTACAAAATAGCCATATAGGCTTATGAGAATGCCATATAGGAATTCAATGTCAAATATATCCAATACAAAATATGTACAAAGTTGCCATGTAGGCATACAATAAAGGGCTCTGTGCATTCAAAATTCATTTCTCTCCATGCTCTAGTTCAAATACAATTTTCTTTCCCTTTGCTAGGTGATGCGATGGCGATAAGTCTGTCACCCATTTCTGCTATGCTCGAGCAGTGCTCTTGCTGCTCCTCCTAGTGTTTAGCTTTTGGTGAAGTTTCAACTGTTACAATAAGAAGTAAAGACATTAATATATAGAAATTACATTATAAAAATTAATATATTTAACAAAATAATCACTTACGGCCATCTCATGATCACTCTCCTCGATGGAAATATTTGCACGGATGCTCGTGTGCTCAAGCCCTCAGATAAACCATCCAAATAGGAAGTAAACTAATCAATAATGGTTTGATTTTTCACTAGAACTAGTTCATCTATAACAATGAATGTAAATTGAAATTTAGTAATTTGCCTCATACCTCCCCTATCAGAGCCATCGAGGATTGTATAGTGGAGGAAACACCAATATCCATTTGCCTTGTAACATTTGGTAGTGTTTCTATCGCCAACATCTAAAAATAAAACAACAAATTATTCAATCACAAAAAAGTTACAATAGTGATCCATGTGATGACTTATAATGTATGGGATCTAATGAACAAAATTTTGAGTACAAGTATTAAACAGATATATTTCTGATTATTAGTTATCAAATTTCAAGTAATGCTATCATTTTGAATGATCTGTGTAATGCAATGTAAGGTCAACAATATGAATATAAACTACACAAATCTATTAAACTTAGAATTCATTACTTAAGTTCTCTTTAAATTCTATATTACCTTTGTGAATGTCTGATCAAATCTATTGGCACTCGGAGGTGTTTCCCTAAAACCTCCAATAGTACCCTATTCAACATCCAAAATCACATATTAAAATACCATTCGTAAAACAATGCTATTAACACATGTAATAAATTTATAATTGTTTACTAACTTTACATACCCCACCAATAGGTGTACTACAAAAATAAGTAGGTGGATGACTGGTGTATCTAGTCTCTACACTGTGACCCTACAATTTTATTAAAATAATAAAACTAAATTAGTTAATCTTGCATTTCACAATCAAAATTTAATAAATTAAATTCAATGAACATGTTGAATTTTACCTGAGTGTCAATGCCATATGCATCATGCAAAATGTCAGCCATCCTCTCCATCCTCGTAGATGCATATGGATCAGGCTATGTAGTAGCATATGGATCCTGCGTAGCACCCTCTTGAGTGTCGGTAGGGTCATATGAACAAGTCACCCTACAAGATTGAGACACATGGGTTCGAAGGCCACCACCTGAAGACTCCCCTAGATGGTGTTGTACAATAGGGCTAGTGTGATGGATGACACTTTGGGTCAAAGTTGTGATTTCCTACAATGTATCTATGTCGACACTCTCCTTTGCAATGACATGCATCACAATCTGCTCATGAGGTGGCCTAGCAAGAGGTCGTCTCCCTTGCCACGTAGGATCTGGCTGTGCACTGAGCCTATCCTGAGCTAACCCCCCACCTGTCCCCTAGAACTCCCTCATATCAAAATAATTTTGGATTTAGTTCAATAAAAACTCATTGTATAGTTTCCTAAGAAAATATTGGGGGACTTCACAATTATTGCACGGTGGGTAATCAAAGATCATATACCATCTTTCATAAAAATAGTTCTTAATCTCTTGGTGGGGGAACCAATGAATAGGAAACCTCTTTGTATTGAGGGTAAGATTTTTATTTTTTATAGGGTTAGTGAATAGAGAGCACAAATCACCTTTAGTAATTTTTAAATCTTTTACTTGTTTATATGATATTTTTTTTGCATAATATGCCCTAGTTATCTGCCTCCTATCTTGCCATCTAGATATTTGTTGGGTGATTGCATCTACATTTTTTAACATGTCTTTCAATGAATTTGATAGAATCATTCTTTCTGTGGTTGAAGCATTTGGATCACTCAACCTACTGATAAGATCCTCAAGTTGTTTTCTATTGTTCTCAATTTCACTCCTCAAATTTTGAGGGAATTGAGAGAATGGTGGGGGAGGTTGATTTTGTTGAGGATTTTGTTGTTGAGGATTTACCTCCTCTTCTTGTTGAGGATTTGAAGGATTTCCTATATATTTAAAAAAAAAATCAAATCTAACCTAAAACAAACAAACTCAATTTCAAACTAACAAATTCAAAACAAATAGTAAACAATACTTACCTCCTACATCTCTTCATCGTCATGGCACCATATTTGCAGACGAACTCCAACTTTTCTTGATGAAATTTGCTGAAGTCCTTCCTCCTAGAATGTGAGCGCGAAACTGAGGGTTTTTGTTTGTGGGAAGAGATGAGAAATAGTGAAAAGAAAATGATACACATTTCACTTTTTTTTCTTTTAAAAACACATAACACACTCGCGTTATCTGTTTCCCCATTTTTTTCTCATTTGGCCACAAAAGTGCGACCAACTTCGTGCATCCACCCCATGGTTAGGTTGACTTAGGGTTTGAAAAAAAAAGTACGCAAAGTTCCCCTATTTTTGCAAAGTGCTCCATTTGTTCGCAAAGTGTCCCTTTTGTTTGTGAAGTGTCCCTTTTGTTTGCAAATTGTCTCGTTTCTTCACGAAATGTCCCATTTCTTTGTGAAGTTTCTCATTTCTTTGAAAAATGCCATAAAAAGGATTCTAAAGTGTCTAGGGCCATTAGAAAAGCACACTAGATTTACTTTAAGCACACCTACAAGATGAAATTTGTGAAAATTTAAGAAATTAGATGGATTTTAGAGCATTTTTTCATGATTTTGATAGGTCCCCGCCCAGTCACGATAGTGGCTAGGGGGAAGACAACTCACATTTTTGAGAGATCATGTGCCAACACTATTGGCATCAGAGACAAATAATTTATAGTTAGTGGTTATCTATTAAGCATAGCTTATGCCACCTATGAGATACCATGACACCATGCTTATGACTTTGTGCTAGCATTGGGATGTTGATACATGTACATTTCATCTACCTACTGGGGAGATGACCATTACACTCGAGGATGTACATTGCATTCTCTGAATTCCCATCCAAGGAGAGTGAGTATAATTCTAGGGGGATTATTAATTCCAGGAGAAGAAGAGAGATATGCAGTATTGTCTATGTGGATCTATACATGATGGGGGCTTAGAGGAAGGATCAAGCTTCCCATGCTACTATATTCATGAGCCCCAATTGTTATGGATTATGATGCACATAATGGCTTTGGTTCTCAATCTAGATGGACGAGCAACACACTTGAATGGAGAACTAGTAAATTTGATACGAGGGATGTATGAGTAGAGCATGGTCTATGCCTAGGGTCGTTGCATTTTAGCACACTTGTGTTATGATCTTGGATAGTTCTTGTTTTGAGAGATTGACAGTATGGTCCATTGTACGCTTCTGCAAGTGTGGTACGTTGAGCATATTACATGTACTAGGCCTATCAGATTCTTGTGTGTTATTGTTGCAGGATATCCACGAGCATTCAACTATCCTTTGCAATGCTTGTGGTAGTATGGGGATTTATAGTTTTGGAGGGTGAGATTTGATAGGCTGGAGGAGCATGAGATCCTTTCGAGACCTTATCTACTCACTCTATAGTGTCTAGATCCCATAGGACAATTATGGAGGATGCAGATGGATAGGTATCTAGTTGGGAGGCATGACTATATTGTATGACCTTTCTACTATGGTCGATTCATGTGACAATTTAGACAGGTGCAAACACCATTGAGGGAACACCCCTTCATTAGATGATCAGTGCAGAGTGCCCAAAGACTAGGTGATACTATTTGGCTGACTATAGATCATGTTCATGAGAGTGATTCCAATTATTCATATCACAATCAATTACCAGCATATGATGTTGATGAAGTAAGAAATAAAGATGAGAACGAGGAGTGGTGGTCACATGCATGTTCTATTGTTGATTGGTGTAGTTCAACATTTTCACAGGGAGGGACACTTGATTCAACAGTGTGCAGATTCTTTTGGTTGGTTGAGGAGAGTACAATGGGAGGAAGATTGGATTGTCATACAATCAAATATTCTTAAAAGATTCATTCATTTTGAAGTTCAAATAGAAGCACATGGACCATTTGGACATGAGAGTTGGCTTGTTTTTTTCATAGTTGTATTCAATGCGAGTCAAGTAAGTGGGTGGATACATGGGTTCCACAGTATCTAACTCCATTATCTCAAACAATATCCATGACAAATGACACAATGGAAAGTTCAGTAGATTATGACTGCCTTTCAGATCTACTACATCCAAGACATGTTTTTATAGTTGTTACACTGCAAGGGAATGAAGAGAGATCAGAATATTGGTTGGCTTGATGTGTGCAGGTAAAGCATAAGCTAATACAACCTATGGAAGATGATGAAGCGTTCATGTATCCTACAGGTTCAGTTATGGTTGCAAGAACTTGGTTGCAAACATATATGGTTAGAAAGAATGGCATACCTGCATTTGAAGACTATGAGAAACACAAAACCATTCTCATGTATTTGCACCTTGTATGTAGAAAAAAATATTTAGGTTATTGAAGCATCATGCCAGACCAAAGGAAAAATAACTATGGACACTTAGTAATGTTGAACATGAAGCAATCTTGGATACTCTTAAGCAAAGAGATGACCCCTCAGGCACAGTTGAATAACATTTTCATTTATGGAAGGTACAATGCTTAGGGTCATTATGCTTAAGTTCATTATGCATCATCAATTAGGTCATTTATAATTTAATATAGATTGGTTATTTTTAAGAATCTCTTATATTGCGACAATATAGATTTCTCATTAAACAAATTTTGCGATATTTTTGGCATGATTGATCATGGACCTGCTACAAAAATAGCCACCTTTGATCCTTTCAGAGAGGTATACAACAGATTAAAATAATATAGATTGGTTATTCTAAGCATCTTTTATAGTTTAAATTACCATCTCATCATCAATTAGGTCATTTAGAATAATATAGATTGGTTATTCTAAGCATTTTTTATAGTTTTCATTACCAATTCATCATCATTCAAGTTGTTTAGATTAATTTATAGTTTTTTTAGTCTAAACATCTTTTCTGTTGTGACAATATAGATTTCTCATTTGACAAATTTTGTGATATTTTTGGAATGATTGATCATGGACCTACTGCAACAATAGCCAACTCTAATTTAAATGAAGAGGTATGCAACAGATTACAATATTATAGATCTTTTATTTTAAGCATCTTTTATTCTAAGCATCTTTTCTATTGTATGTAGTTTAACTACTACCTTGATGGTTTGTATAGGTGCTTGTCAGTCCATAACGTGAACATACTACTCTTGTGGAAGAATATGCCCTGAATACCTCCAATAGGAAATTTTTAAAATGTGAAACAATGTAAAAAGGTCATAACTATTATAGGCATCATTTATATCTAGGTGTATGTGTTGTTACTATTATTGGAATTTTTTTGTAATAACTTATTGTAATTAATCAAGCTTCAACTGAAGGTTTTCTTCCTGGTTCTTTCCTACCAATATGCTCATTTGAACTAGGTTTTGTAATATCTCATATTTATATATATTAAATTAAAGTGGCTTAACACTTTTTCCAAAAAAAAATGTAAAAATGTCATGTGAAGGTCATTTCCAATGTAATTAAGTCTTTGATCTAGCAAAGTGGAAACAAGGTATTTGGGTGTGCATAATGTTCAAGTTGATTGCATAAGAGTTTTCTAATGAGGGACCTAGGTGGGTTTAAACAACACAATTACAATTAAAGATGGCATTGTTAGAACCTGCACAAGCTTGATCCAACCTTAAATCTTATTGCCCCCACATTTCATTGATGTTACCATGTTTTAACTCACCAACTCAACTACAGACGTAGTTGGGTGCAAAAGAGAACCATCCCTAGTGTAAATGTACCCATCTAGATGTGTTGGAACAGTCTGTTTGGTTGTACAAGTTGTGGAATGAAAGTTGCTCCACTTTGCAACTTTACACTACTTGCATCTGGCAACTTTTCCCTCCACCGAAAAGTCATCACCACAGGAAAATGCCTCTGAGATAGCAAAAATTGAGAGGTTTTTGTAGATGGTCCTAACACAATCCCATGGCCTCCCTCGCGTAAACATACCCATTCAAACGTGTTGGAATAGTCTATTTGGTCGTATGAGTTGCATAATGAAAGTTGCACCATTTTGGAACTTTACATTGCTTGCATCTAGCAACTTTTCCCTCCGCTGAAATGTCATCACCATAGGAATACACCTCTGAGATAGAAAAAACTGAGAGATGTCTTTGTAGATGGTCCCAACACGATCCCATAGCCTCAGATAGAGAGTCTATAAGCACAACATTTTTTAAGAAATACCCTTCAAAGATTGATTCCTTTTAGCACTTTGGACTCTTAAGGGAAATCATCGATCTAATGTAGCGTGGATTGATTCAGCATATTTGGGTGCAAAAGAGGACCATCCCTAGCGTAAAAATCCATTTCTAATTGGTTCACACTGATGTAGTAGGTCCATTTCCAATTCCATCATTTAGAAAGGCTTGCTATGTCCTCACCTTCATTGATGACTACTCCTACTTCACAAGCGTCTATTTTCTTGTTCACAAGAGTGAAGTGTTCGACAAATTTATAGCATTCAAGGCTCATATTGAGAAGAAATCAAGGAATCAAGTCAATATTCTTGGCACAAAAAATCGAAGGGAATATGTAAATAATAGACTTGAGGAATTTTGTACTCTTGAGGGGATTGATCTTCACATTTAGTTGCATACACTCCACAACATAATGGTGTTGTTGAAAGGAAGAATAGGACCCTTGAGGAGATGGCTAGCTGCATGATTCATGCTTGTTCTCCTTGTCAGAATTTTGGGCAGAAGTTATTAGTTCTACCACACACATCCAAAATTGGGTTCCCCATAAGGCTTTGAATGGTATGACTCCTTTTGAGGCTTGGTGTCGTAGAAAATCAATTGTGAGACACTTCAAAGTTTTTGGTTGTCTAGCTTGGACACGCATACCTCCATAGAAGCGCAAGGCATTGGAACCTCAAAGTAGGACTTGCATCTTTTTTGGATATCCTAAAGGTGTTAAGCCATATAGAATTTTAGATCTAGAGACACATGAGCTATTCCTTGAGAGGATTTTTTAATTTAAGGAAAGCTCTCCTAGCTTGGCCTCTAATCCTTCTCTTCCTCCATAGTGGAAAGTGATGATAGTGACTTAGATGGTGATTCTCCCTCAACTCTGACTTATAGGATCATACCTTCACAAGGTCCACTTGTAGTTGAGGAGCCTTGTCCTTCATCTCCTACTAGGCCTCCTTGGGTTTGATAAACTCTTGAGTTAGCAGTTTCTCTTGTTGGAGTTCCTTTAAATATTCAAAGGACTCGGTCACAACATCAGGGTTTTCACATGCTTATATTGCTAGTGCTTCAGATCTAGAATCCTTTAAGGAGGCTTTAGGAATTCCTGAATGGGATTTAGAAAAGGAGGAAGAGTATAGTTCTTTGATGAGGAACCACACATGGGATTTAGTTCCACTCCCTAAGGGGAGAAAGATGGTTTGATGTAAGTGGATCTATTAGACCAAGTATGCAATGGATGGAGGTTTGGATATATACAAGGCTCAACTTGTGGCAAAAGCTTTCTCACAAGTTCCAGGTGTTAATTATATAGAGACCTTTGCACTCAATGCTAAGATGAACTCCATTTGCTTGACACTTACTATTGTTGCAATGCATGGTTGGGTTGTACATAAGATGGATGTGAAGAATGTATTTCTTCATGGCAATCTTCATGAGGAGATTTACATGGAGCAGCCATAGGGATTCATACAAGATTCTTCTTTGGTTTGGAGATTTAGGAAGTTTATCTATGGCCTCAAATAGGCCGTTAGGGCTTGGTACTCTAAGATGGATTCCTTTCTTCTCTCAGCATAATTCACCAGGTTTCATTTAGATCTGAATTTCTACATATTGTGATAGGATGATTCTCATTTACTACTTGTGCTTTATGTTGATGACTTGATCATTATAGGGAGTACCTCATCCATCATTAGCAGTGTCAAATCTACTTTGTATGATAGATTCTCTATGAATAACTTGGGCCTTTTGCATTACTTTCTCAAGATTGAGATCAGTTAGTCAGCTTGTGGGATCTTTCTTTCTCAACCCAAGTATGCTCTTGATCTTCTAGCTCAGTTTCACATGGCTGATTGTAAGCCTACTCTGACTCCCTTTCTTTCAAGAGTCAAGGTTGAGGCTAATTTTTCTACTACACTTGTTGATGCCACTTTGTATCATCAACTTATTGGGAGACTCATCTACTTGACTCACACACACTCTAATATCTCCTTTGCAGTTAGCATTGTTTCATGCTTCATGCTTCATGCATCTTTTCTGTTGTGACAATATAGATTTCTCATTTGACAAATTTTGTGATATTTTTGGCATGATTGACCATGGACCTGCTGCAACAATATCCATCTTTGATCCTTTCAGAGAGGTATGTGATAGATTACAATAATATAGATTAGTTATTCTAAGTGTCTTTTATAGTTTGCATTACCATCTCATCATCAATTAGGTCATTTAGAATAATATAGATTGGTTATTCTAAGCATTTTTTATAGTTTGCATTACCAATTCATCATCATTCAAGTTGTTTAGATTAATATAGATTTGTTAGTCTAAGCATCTTTTCTATTGTGACAATACAGATTTCTCATTTGACAACTTTTGTTATATTTTTGGCATGATTGATCATGGACCTGCTACAACAATAGCTAGCTCTGATCCAAATGAAGAGCTATGCGATAGATTACAATAAGATAGATTTGTTATTTTAAGCATCTTTTATTCAATGCATCTTTTCTATTGTATGTAGTTTAACTACTACCTTGATGGTTTGTACAGGTGCTTGTCAGTCTAGAACATGAACATACTAGAATTTTGTGGAAGACTATGCCCTGAATTCCTCCAATAGGAAAATTTTGTAAAATTTGAATTTTGAAATGTGAAACAATGTAAAAAGGTCATAATTGTGTATGGGCATCATTTATATCCAGGTGTATGCTTTCTTACTATTATTGGGACAATTCTAAAATAACTTATTGTAATTAATCGAGCTACAACTAGAGGTTTTCTTCTTGGTTCTTTCCTACTGGTATGCTCATTTGAACCAGGTTTTGTAATATCTCCTATTTATATATAATAAATTATAGTGGCTTGCCACTTTTTCTGAAAAAAAATGTAAAAAGGTCATGTGAAGGTCATTTCCAATGTAATTGAGTATTTGATCTAGCAAAGTGGAAACAAGGTATTTGGGTGTGCATAATGTTCAAGTTGATTGGGTAATATTTTTTTTATGCAAGAACTAGGTGGCTTTAAAGAACATAATTACAATTCAAGATGACATTGTTAGAACCTACACAAGCTTGATCCAACCTTAAATCTTGTTGCCCCCACATTTCATTGAAATTACCATGTTGTAACTCACCAACTCAACTATAGACATATTTGGGTGAAAAGAGGACCATCCCTAGTGTAAACGTACCCATTTGGACATGTTGGAATAGTATGTTTGGTTGTATGAGTTGCGAAATGAAAGCTGCTCCACTTTGCAACTTTTCCCTCCACTGAAAAGTCATCACCATAGGAAAACGCCTCCAAGATAGCAAAAACTGAGAGATTTTTGTAGATGGTCCCAACACGATCCCATAGCCTTAGACGAAGATTCTGTAAGCCTCATGGTCTTTGAGAAATAGCCCTTCAAAGATTGTTTCCTTTTAGGACTTTGGACTCTTAAGGGAAATCGCCAGTCCAATGTAGCTCAAAGTGATTTGGTATATTTGGGTGCAAAATAGGACCATCCCTAGCATAAACGTACCCATCCAGATGTGTTGGAATAATTTGTTTGGCTATATGAGTTGTGGAATGAAGGTTGCACCACTTTGCAAATTTACACTGCTTGCATTTGGCAACTTTTCCCTCCACTGAAAAGTCATCACCACACGAAAACACCTCCGAGAGAGAAAAAACTGAGATAGGTTTTTATAGATGGTCCCAACACGATCCCATAGCCTTGGATAGAGAGTCTACAACCATCACAATTTTTGAGAAATAGCCCTTCAAAGGTTGTTGCCTTTTAGCACTTTGGACTCTTAAGGGAAATCATCGATCCAATGTAGCTCATAGTGATTTGATGTATTTGGGTATAAAAGAGGACTATCTCTAGCATAAATGTACCCATCTAGATGTTTTGGAACTATTTTTTTTGTCGTATGAGTTGTAGAATGAAATTTGCACCTCTTTGCAACTTTACACTCCTTGCATCTGACAACTTTTCCCTCCACTGAAAAGTCATCACCACAGGAAAATGCCTCCAAGATAGAAAAAAACCAAGATATTTTTTTGTAGATGGTCCCAACACGATTCCATAAAGATTATTATCTTTTAACACTTCAGACTCTTAAGGGAAATCGCCAGTCCAATGTAGCTCAGAGTGATTCAGCATATTTAGGTGCAAAAGAGGACTATCCCTAGTATAAACGTACCCATCCAGACATGTTGGAACAATCTGTTTGGTTGTACGAGTTGCGGAATGAAAGTTGCACCACTTTGCAACTTTATAGTGCTTGCATCTGGCAACTTTTCCCTCCACTGAAAAGTCAACACCACAGGAAAATGCCTCCAAGATAGAAAAAATTGAGAGAGGTTTTTTTAGATGGTCCCAACATGATCCCATAGCCTTAGATGAATATTTTGTAAGCATCATGGTCTTTGAGAAATAGCCCTTTAAAGATTGTTTCTTTTTAGCACTTTGGACTCTTAAGGGAAATCATTGGTCCAATGTAGCTCATAGTGATTCAGTGTATTTGGGTACAAAAGAGGACCATCCCTAGCATAAACATACCCATTTGGACATGTTGGAACTATTTGTTTGGTCATATGAGTTGTGGAATGAATGTTTCACTACTTTACAACTTTACACTGCTTGTATCTAGCAACTTTTCCCTCCACTGAAAAGTCCTCACCACAGGAAAATACCTCCTAGATAGCAAAAAAATGAGAGGGGTTTTTTTAGATGGCCCCAAAAAAATCCCATAGCCTTAGATGGAGAGTCTGAAAGCATCACGATCTCTAAGAAATAGACCTTCAAAGATTCTTTTGTTTTTCAATATCATACAAATTGAACCCTGGCATCAATAGACCTTGTATATCAAGCTACCACAATTCAAGTTTCAATGAAGATTTATCATGCATGTTTTAAATGATATTCAAGTTTATGGTGGTTTGTTTGTTTATATGGTGTTATGTGATATTCTAATCGCAATTCATGCTTCTAGGCTACATATATATATATATAATTTTTACAAGTTTTCTCCGGCCCCTACACCACAAGTAAATGGCTGCATAGTGTGTGGAATGAGGGGGCAGAAGGCTCGAGACCCCTTTAAAGTTTGTTTGAGTGCTTTCTTTTCATTTATTGTGAGTTTTGTGCCAAGTTTCCTCAAAGAAATGTGGTCTCATAGAATTCCATGACAAGCTAATGCAATTGATAGCTGCTCCTAGTTATTAGTTATGTAATGTGAAGTAATTGCATAACTGCTTAGGTTGACTTTGTAAAAACTATATTATTATTGAATTTTTTTCATCTATCAACATCTAGTTGTTACTTATGCAATGTGAAATAATACTTTGAGTTTGAAAGATGTGCAATGCAATGTAATCAATAGTATGAATATAAACTACATAATATTTAACCATTCTTTTTATGCTATTGTACATTGATATTTAACCATTGCTCACTTGATTAAATTTTCAAAGAGTTTAATCATGCACACGAGGAGGAAATTAAATTTTGATTGTCAACATCTATATATCAAATTATCCAATAATCAAGTGTATGTCCATATACAAAAATGGCATCAATGCCAACTCAAACAAAGTTTTACAATATGTGGCATATGCCATCTCGACATCTATTCAAAATTTACATGCCAAAATGTCCATCTCATCCTAAACTACTGGTGGATCATCAAAATGGATCCTCTTTGAAGCACTCGTTGGCTCTGAAGGTAGCTGCACAAGAAAAAGTCAAACCACAATTGAGATTAGTTATACTATATAATTTAAAATTGAATAATTAACATAAAAATTAATATGTACATTGAATTATAATTGAACTCTAAAATTGAAATATTGATTACCTGAAATATACATCTCTTCAAAGGGTCAAGAGTCCTAGAATATACCCCTCTCAAAGAACAAACCAAACCAACTTTTGTAATGTCAATGTATATATGTGAACAAAAACATAAAATTGATCCAAGTTAGCAAATGAGTGTCGGTAATAAGAACATATTTACCAAGCACAAAATAAAATAAACAAATACCTCTTTAGGTTGATCTTTTTCTTTATCTCCTTTAGGTGTTTTGACACCTCCTCCTTGAGGTGTTTCAACACCTCCTCCTTCAGGTGTTTGAATACCTACTCCTTCAGGTGTTGTGACACTTGTCAACAATGATGTATAACTCACAACTACCTATACATAAAAATGACAAGTACATATGAAACTACCAATCTATGTCAATGTATGCATAATCAATAAAAGATCTTATAAATCTTAATTCAATCAAATTTGAGTTCAATTAGATTTCCCTTATCTAACATTGTTCCTCCATAGTCTAGAGAGTGTCTAACCTCACTTGCATTAGGTGTTTCCAACAAGCAGAGAATAAGATAAACATATAAGTTAATATATAATTTCATCAATGGCAATTCAAACGACAAGCAAGTATACAGTAAAAAAATGTAAATGAGTGAGTGCAAAAATACATACTATGTGTGTGTTAAGGCCAAATGAAATGGCCCTAAGGGTGCTATCAGTCACCAGTGTGAGCTCCTCCTTAGACATTAATTGTTAAATAGACCATGTAAATAAATATTAGTACTTGATACTATCTCTTATTAATATTCATTTAAAAAAATGCAAGTTATGAATTTACACCTTAAATATTACATGTGTAACTATTCCAATGTCCACCTCTCTAGTAAGAGAGGACTCTATAGGGTGAGCTCTACTCCCCTATGTGTGATATGCTATAATCTCCACATCTTGGATTTCATAATCAAAAGTGTCTAATGGATGCTCAACAGGCTGTACAATAGGACCCAAGCATATCTGGTGGCATGTATTGTAAATATATGGCACACAAATATGTGGACCCAAGGAGGATGATGCAGTAGCACTGGATCCATCACCAACATCACTAGAATGTGGCTAAGCTACTGAAGAAGCACGGGAAACCAAAAGACCACTCAAAGAGTGAATGGCCTGGATAGTCTGTGTGGCTGCATCCTTTGTAATATCTAGATGTTGTCCTAGAAGTGGCGTAGGAAGGGGAGGAAGGGGAACATGTGGGCGCTTGACTACTCTAACTACCCCTGGCCTATCTTGGGGCATACCTCCACCAACGCCCTGGAAGGGTTTAATGTCAAAGTAATTGACATGATTCCCTAACAAAAACTAAGCATATAATTTTTTAATAAAGTAAAAAGGTACATAAAGATTATTTTTTGGTGGTTTATCAAAAACCATACACCAACGATCCCAAAAGTTATGTACTATGCACCTATGCATGCACCATTTTATAGAAAGTTTTGGTTTGTTAACATTAACTGGCAAACTAGTGCGGGGGCTAATAAATAAAGAGGCTATTTTGGATTTTTCTATTTGGAGATTTTTCACATCATCATAAGACAATCCACATGCATAATATTCCCTCATGGTTTCTCACCATGAATGAAAGGAATTATGTTGGGTGGAGATGGTTTCTACATTTGTAATTATTTTTGTCAATGTGGTTGACATATAGGATAATCGAGGGATTTTCTTATAAACATCATAAATTCCCCTCAATTGCTCCAATTTTTCACCAATTAAGTCTTCAATTGATGGTTGTGGAGGTGTTGGAGCATTTGGCATTTATGCATTTTGATTCTTGGTGGATTTCCATTCTCAACTAGTGGAATTTGTGCATTCTCATTCTTAGCAGCCATAATGCCTAATTCTAGTTAAAAACTAATTAATCTAATTAAAATTAGACAATATAAATAAAAATATTACAAAAATGTACCCTAGTTTTTTAAAAAAATCCAAAAAAACCCTACTTTTAACAAAAATCTATAAAATTCTCTAATTTTTAGTACAAATACATAAAAAACACTATTTTAAAATCAAAATGCATAAAAAAAATTCATTTTTAATCAAAATCCATTAAAAGCATTCATTTTTAATCAAAATCCATTCTAAATTCAATTTTTTCATAAAAATTCAGTAAAAAACCCTATTTTGAAAAAAAAATCATAAAAACTAATTGAAATTATACAAATCTCATTCAAAATTCAACCAAAGCAAAGAAAAATCTAAATTCTAACCTTTTCAAATCAGCTATTGGTGAAATCGGATATCTGTTGTGTAAAGAACCTCCTAACTATGCGCTTGCAGACCTTGTTTGACTTTGAAATGATTTTGACAGCCCGAAAATTGTTTATATATACTTTTTCAAATCAAATATCCAATTTGGATCAGATATTCAATTTGGAAATCTAGGTTTGGTAATTGCTTTAGAGGTGTGTATTGACACCCAAGCCACCAAAAATTCAACTCGACATTTTTGCATTTTTGGGTCGATGAAAGACATAATTTTTTCCTCATTGCCACTTTTTGGCCCATCATGATCCTGGACATACCCTAGATTTTGGTGGAGGTAGATTTGTCTTAGGCTTTACCTAGTGAGGTGGTTCTTGAGGTTAATTGCTTTTCTTGGTCTCATCTTGTGGATTATGAAGGTATCCCCTTCCATTGTAGATGTTGTTTTGCTATTAGACACTTGGCTCATGATTGCCCTAATGGCTCTCATCCTGTGTCTTCGTCCACTTGGTGGAAGAATGCTCTCTAGGAGCATCTAACCATATACCCTGATGTAGACTCTTCTTTCTATAGTGAGGTTTCCAAGCCTCTTCTTTCTAGTAAAACAAATAATCTTGCTATTGATTGTGTTATTTCTCTGGTGGATTCTAATGTACTGGTTCAAAACAAGGTTGTTCCAGCTATTGTGTTTGCTACCTCCATTGAGGCCCTTGTCTCTCCAATTCCTATTGTTGATGGTGTTGTTTCTCTGGTGGCTTTTACAACACTGGTTAAGAACTTGGTTGTTCCCTTTGAGGTGTGCATTGCCTCCCCTAAGGCCCCTCCTAATCGAAATGTTTCTAATCTTGTTTCTAGTACTCCTTAGATGGTTGTGCAATGGAAGGAGAAATGTACTTCTAAAAATGCCTATGTTGACATGAATTTGGAGGAAAAGTTTTTGGTTTCAAGCTATGGAGCTTAAATGGTTTCTCTCTAGTTGTTTGTCTCAATTTTTTTTTCTACTAGTGGCTCTATTCTAATTGCTACTTTTCTATTTGTTGCTGTTGTTCTTTTCCTATTGTTCTTAACTGGTTGTTGTGTTTGGCTAGTCTATTTTGTTGGGTTGTTCTTCATAGTTGTAAGCTTTGTATGGGATCAGGTCCCTGTTGGAAGTGGAATTACTTTGAGAGGGGGGGTGTGAATCAGATTAATGTCTAAATTAAAACTTTTTGTGACTTGAAATATAGATTTGAATTGTTTGACCTTGAACAAATCAGTGATATATATATTCAATGTGGATACTAAGTTTTGAATGACTATTTTTCAATGACTTAACCAAACATAACATGAATGCTCAACAACTCATATCAAAGCATGATATACATTGTTCACATAATTCCGAATGAACAACCTTTTAATGCTTCTCTTACATAGGATGTCGAACTCACTAATGGTAGAATTTAACATTCATGCATTGAATATGAACAATTAAACTTTCAACTTTTAGACAACTTGAAACCATGATAATGTATCAGAGCATTGTATAAACCACTTTGACAAATGACAGAATGAAAAACTTAAGAAAATTAAACATAGAACTTTGACAAGTGGAAAACCTTCTTGGGGTAGAAAAGCCACTCCAAAATGCCTTACAGGTTTAATTCAAAAATTGATTACAATATTTTTTAGAACACCAACTCTTTACAGCTCAGGAGCACCAACTCCACCAAGATTGTGAAGCACCAACTCCACCAAGATTGTGAAGCACCAACTTCAGTAGGAGCACCAACTCCACCAAAATTTTGAAGCACCAACTTTAGTAGGAGCACCAACTCTTTTACAAAGTTTCTCAATAACCATGCAAACTGTCAGGACCTTGTAACTGCATTATTTTTTGCAATTAAAAAATCTCAACAGAGTACATATAAAATATATACAATAATGCCCATTATAATTTGTACTGAATGAAACAACACTAAGATAATCTCACTGAAATATGCAATCTCTGTAATAAGGATCAAAGATATAAAAACTGTAAACTCTCTTTTACAAATTTTTCAAAATACAAAGATATCACTGTAATAAACTCTTATTCTCTTTTCAAAAACACGCTGTTGTTTCATTCCAATCTCTATCACACTACAATGGCCGAATATTCCATTCTTTTTATAGAGTGGAATAAACCTTATTCACATATTGCAAACCCTTAATTCCAAAATTTTGAAACCTTTGAGTTAACTAGCGTTTGTCAAAAACTAAAAAATGTATCTGTGTAAACATCAAAAACCCTCGAGTTTGAACTTCAAGTTCAAAACAATTTTAGATTCAGTTATGATTGAAGAAAACCCAAGATCTCTTTAAAACTAAAACTAGAAAGGAAGTAACTAGTACGAAATTGAAAGAATATTATTTTTCTTTTTCTTACTTTTCTATTCACTAGATTTACCTTTGAAAGATCAAAGCAATGTAAATATATTACCTCTATTATGGTGGTTCAAACTGCAAACAAAATCCCATAAGATCCTCTATTACCTCTGCTTCTAGCTCGTGGAGAGTCCACCAACTAGCTCGCCATTGTTCACAAGCTACCATACCTAAAAGCCAAGCTTGAATACCAGCTAGAACACACTATGATTGAGGTTGTAGCCTCTCCATGGTGGCACTAGGGTTTTTCTTTAGAGAAAAACCAAAAATACATAATGATTTCCCTAACATTATCTCAAATCAAGACTTTAGATTGCCTTTTCAAAAATTGATAAAACTTGAAGCCTGAGAGGACTTTGGCAAACATCATAATAACCTTTAATCATTGTCAAAGACTTTATTATTGTGGTCAAAACATGGACCACGCGAAACATGAATGATGCCTTCAACTGTTCCAAGATTCCCATGGGCTGATACAAATAAACAATCATTATGAACATTATCTAATATGGTATGCCTAGCTAGAAATTGAAATACATTATAATGTAAACCATATCACATGTGAAGAGCCCAATTACTCCAAGTCAAAGCCATGTATGGCTTTAACTTAATGCCACTAAATATAGCATATATTTGCTATATGAAATACAAACCACTTGACACATTTGATTTCCCCTTGTGTATGATTTAACACTAGGGAAAAACCAAGGGAATGCCATGTAAACCATCATAATGCAAATGTTCACCTTTGAAATTATGTGAAAAAATCATAAAGAATTACTTTGAAGAAGGATTAAAAACATATCACCAAGTATTATTCACTTCACATAAACCTAATACTAGCACCTATGAATGCCAAAGTGAAACATGTATGCCAAGGTGACAAAGCTTGATAACATTGATAACAAAATGAATGTATAGAACCCAAACTTTATAGAGTATGCCTTGAGCCAAGGTGACCTTAATAAAATGTAAGTGAAGCATTTATGAAGTTATATGAATAACCCATGAATATAAATGCAACATGATAAAATGTCTATGTATCAAGGATGATAGAACCATGTAAACCAAGCATGTAAAAACTAAACCAAATTACCTTAAATCAGAGAAATGAAATGCTATCACCTGTGTGTGTCTCAACAAAATCAAGTAGAGACTGAAAATAATCATGCCAATGTAAGTACCAACCAAAATCATTGAACCAATTTGAGTGTCAGAACAACATGATATCACCTGATCATCAACCCCATGTATATATCCTCTGCACATGAATCCAACATGATTAGAACCATAAAACAGGACTGGAAGTACCCAAAGCACTGTCCACAAAGTACTGAAATATTTAAACAAATTGTGAAATGCCAATGCACTAACCCAAGGAAGTTTTGACATCAAGGAAAAATGCCACAAAAGAAGCCAACAGTCCCTTCCCTGATTATCTAATAAAAAACATAATGCCCTTGCAATGGTATCAATTTGAAGTTGATTTTAATTGATTGATCTAGTTTTCTTATTAGTATGGAACTTTCATGGGGTATATTACTTGTACACTAATTGTAGTTTATTATTGTTGGTTTTTTTAAAACATCAATATCATTATTTTCTATGATATTAATGTTGATTTTTGTTCTATATTTTATGATAAACTACACCTACAAGTCCTTCCCTTCATATTGTCTAGGTTGGATTTTGAGTTTTCATAGTATCCAATTATTTGTTGTGCTAAATGGTAATATCTGTGTTCTCAAGCCCTCAATCCTTGTAATTTTTCCATTAAAAAATAACTCTTAAAAAAATTTAAGGATTTAATGTAAATATGTGTTGATCCAGTATTTCTTCTAGTAAAGAGTCTTGGTAGACAAGCTTGTTCATATGTTGCTTTTTAATTTTTAGTGTTCCACAATCAATACCTTAGTTTTATATAACACTATATTGAACATTTCTACATAATTAACATTGAAATGTCTATCTTCTTCAATATATTATTATTGAATTTCTATAACGTTGAACTAAAAACCCCTGTATAAGGTTAAACCACTACTAGATATTGACCATTATTTTATATAACATTTATTTAATCCTCATTCTTCTTGTAAATCAAAGTTTATAGTATTTACCCCTCATAATTTTGAGGTTTTGATATTGGCATGATACACATATTAACTTTGGTAATGATTTTATTACAAGCATGACTAATAGACATTCATTGTTCCATCACAAAGCTCCAAAATTCTCCCAAATAATACTCATTATCATATTTTCATTGAAAATATTTTCAGTTTTTCATTTATAATTGTTTAATAAAAAATCTTTATATTCTTATATAATCTTTTGTTATACATTCAATATGATGTTATGTGTTTAGAATTGCAATATATTTTCTTTGCTTATGTTTTGATTGGCAATACTATTCACTTCAAAGTCTCTATAATTGATTGCTGCTTCTATTGGCATCTAATATACTTCTCTCATTTGTTCCATAATGTTGTTTATAGTGATGATTGTGTTGTAGTTTTCACTACAATAATTATTATAGTGATGATTGCGTTGCAGTTTTCACTACAATATTTATATCACAAGAGATCTCCTTAGCAATATTAGAGAATGTCACGTATATTAAAAAGTAAAATAATATTTCAAATTTTATTTTGTTATAGTCATAATATTATGATATTGTTATAAGAATTTTTAGAGTCAAACTCATTGACCCATTACCATTATAATATATACCATGGTTCAAAACCTATGGAGAAGCTCTTCAATTTCTGCATTCCTTTTCAGAGCCGGCCAAAAATAACTCAAATATTGAGAGTTTGATGATGCATCCACTGATTATGCACGATTATTGACTGTTAACACCCACTCATAGAAAAAATGCGCTCACGTTTAAATTATCTCCAAACTTGAGACTTTGTGAGAAAGCCTATTGGAATGGTTAACAATGTAACACAATGTGGTTTTGTTGTGAGATCGCAGATAGTGGAGTACCTTGTCTCATTTCTTGGTGTAGATGTGAATGCCCTAAACAATAAAGGCATGACTGCACTTAGCATAGCATCAAAAGCTGCACAAGACAACCCAATTCTGCCATCATTGTAAATCTGCTGAAACCGAAACCAAAATGGAAGGGAGGTATATACAAAGATATGATAAATACACACATGGTAGTGGCATCACTCATTGCCACCATCACATTTGCAACCAGCTTCCAAATCTCGGGCGGAATAGAGGATGACAAAAGAAGTGTACACTATGGAGTTGCCAACCTGGCGTTTGCTAAACTTTTCAGATTGTTCATATTCTTTGACACTGCGGCCTTCATCACTTCCCTCTCAGTGGTTGTCGAGTGGTTAGTACACCAAAAGTTTCAAAACACTTATTTGGGGTGGCTAGATACATATAAGTTGTCCAATATTTTTGGGGTGACCTTGCTAATCTCCATCTTGTGGACAATAGTAGCATTTATGAGTGCCACCATTATCGTGGTAATACCTCATAATTTTGAGAGCTTGAAAAGTAAGGATAAAGATGTTTTCTCAAAATATAAATTGCTTTTGGAATACGAAATCTTTCTGGCAATCATAACATCTTATTTGGTTGCCAACACACTTGCGTTTGCGTTTCAAATGTTTACACAGAGGCTGAAATTTGACACTACACACAGCCAAGGCATGCTTTTTCATTTGTGTATGATCACGATTTTCATTCATATATGTACTTTTAAATGAGCGAACTATTTTGCTCGTTCTTTACCATCGAAAACATTGTTTCCATCTTTATAATGCAGTTATTTGGAAACTAATTGGAGCTTATGAATAGATGGTCTGTGAAGAGGAGATAAGCTTCTTGTGTGGTTTACATGGACAGTTCATTATCTTTATTTCGAGACATGGTCAATCGATTCAATTTTTTAATTTATTTGAATTGCTTATCTTATTCAAAAGGTAGTTTTTCATCGTTTTTATTAGAGAAATTGTTTTCGAAGGAAACAAGTACAAGTACGGGCTCATATTTATATTTCTAATTTGTTTAGTTTATGAAAAGTAAATTAATCTATTTTACATGTCTACTTGAAAGAATAGTATGAAATATGTTTTCTATGATTTCTATTTATTATACATATAGTCTATATCAGATATAGAATTACATATAATTTTAATGGTACAAGGTGTATATATATATATATATGTCAAGTTTTATTTAATTTCTTTTTTAGTCGATAGGCTATTTTGTTTGAAGTTTCTGGGGGGATTTTCGTCAGTCCAATGTGAATAAATTTTTCGGCGTGGAGGAGTTGTTTCTTGAGTGGTCGTCAAGCACAGTTGCCTCATACGCGGAAGCAGAATGGTGCATCCTGTACGATGGCAGGGAGAAAGTAAATGCAATATTCAATGTTGCAGTGTGGAACCATCCTCCGATGAAAGCAGGTTAAACGAGAGAAGGGAAAGGATTGAGACGGGAGGTTTAATGGTGAGCGAGAGTTTTAAAACGATGGGCATGCCATTTTGCAGGGAGAATAGTCGCGTCCATGCTCGAGGGTTAGAAAATTATCAGAGCATATTCTGAGCACTAACAAAGGTGAGTTTTGGTTACAAATTTAGTTTATTCACGCCTTCTATTTCTGATAATCATTCTCTGTTTATTTGCAGGTCAGTTATACAAATTATCATTTCAAACTTCCCTCATTCTATGCCCATATGATATTTATATAAAATGATTGATGTGCAGGGAGAGGAATTGCAGAGAAAGCGCAGGACTGTTTGTGTTGGGAGATTCTTTTGCCGACACAGGAAATCGCAATCCATACAATTAAAGTATAAGCCAACCATGGAGACGGCCGTACGGTTTGACTTGGTCTGGCTATCGTGCAGGCAGATTTTCTTCCAGAAAAATCCAGACAAATTTTTGGGGTAAACCTTGTTTCCACTCACAAATGGTGAACTATAGGGTTTTAAGCAACTCGTGTCTTATCATTATGTGGTGTGTGGGGTGAAAAGCAGCGTGTACCATGTATTGTTATTGTTGGCCAGCACTGTCGCTATTCGTGTGGGTACAGAGAGAGACTGAGAATGAAACTGCAACTTCCCAGGAATCGAACCTCTGACTTTCTTGTCCACCGCCTCTGTGACTATTGTGCCCCGTGCCAGGAGTATCATTAAGTAAAATTCGCTAAAACAGGTATTTTTCCTGCATTTTCATTTTCATTTACACGGCATAACAAGAAAATGATAGAGCAGAAGAAAAATTGCATGGTTATGCAGGAGAACCAGTGAAATCCATTGCCTTGTCGCCTCCCTCCATCAAGACCATGATTCGTTGATAGCCATTTCTACTGGTACTGCAATGAAACATGCGCGTGCATAGTGAAATTTTGTTCCCATTTGTTCAGTGCAGTGAAAGGAATGTGTCAAAATAAATCTTAAATTTCGCCATAGCTGTTTGTTGGGGAGCTTTGTATGTACACTAAGCTTAGATTGCGTATAGATATAGCCTTGAGGTAAGTTGTTTTTAATGTCCAAAATCCAGACAATTGATTTGAATTTCTGCTAATTAATTTCATTCTAATGGTAGAAAATAAATTTTAATTGTACTTGTGCATCCTAATGTTTCCAAAGCAATTATTGTTGCTTTTCATGGATAAAAGTTAACAGTTATATTCCAGTTGTTTACTCTGTTTTTTTAACAAATTTAAACAGAATCTATATTTTCCTAAAACTGTATGCAAATTCAAAATGATTCTTACACAAGTCTCCAACTTTTTAAGAATTACCATTACATAAGAAAACCTTTGGACTGTCTGTGATGTTCTTAATTTATTATTAGGTTTTGTATTGAATGCCACCGTTTCTCACAGTTTCCTTTGTCTAAGGGTCAGGGCAGACTTTGAAAAGTCCCTGACTATTCCTGAAACACAAGATACATAGGGAGAACAGCTCAAAGACGCCGTTTCTTGCTTTGGGTGAAAAAATGATTAAATCTTCCTGAACAGTCCAAGTAACAAATACAGAAATAGTGCTAATGTTACCAAGCAAGAGAAAGAAACACCTTTAAGTTGATAGAGAATGTGAGGACATAGACGGTTCTGGAACTTTACGTTTAGGATTAAGTAACTCAACATTGCATCTTCAGATATTTTAATTTTTAGTTATGAAAATCTGCAAATTTTGATTAGCATGTATTCTCTTTGGTATACTGGATTCACAAGGACTAATTAGATCTCCAAATTATTCAGACACAAGTCCCACTTCAGCAGCAACAATTGCTTTACCATGGGAGAGAAGCTAGAAATACTGAGCGTTTGAGTTCACTTGGAGTTGTAGAAGGGGACTTAATCATGATGACTTCTACAGAGATAAGGTACATCCTTTTTCTTTCTAAAATTTCTAGACATCTTTGAGGTGATTCTCTTGAATGCATTTGTGATGATGCTATCTGAAATGCAAGCAAGTAAATTTGAAAATGTTTTTTTGGCCACAATTTGGAGTCCAAAATTTGAATTGTTATAGGCCACGAAATTGAATTACGTAGGGATGTATATTTATATATGGAAGGCCTATGCTGCTATATGTGGTATATGTATTAACAATGAATTGGTTGTTAATTAAATTTAGGTATGATGAGATATTAGTAACCATAATTAGATGATGTTATCCCAAC
This sequence comes from Sequoia sempervirens, assembly GCA_007258455.2. Taxonomy (NCBI): domain Eukaryota; kingdom Viridiplantae; phylum Streptophyta; class Pinopsida; order Cupressales; family Cupressaceae; genus Sequoia; species Sequoia sempervirens. The sequence goes on along the minus strand of VDFB02124226.1, from coordinate 13,780 downwards.
TTGGGATAAGATATAAAAGGGAGGCAGTCTCATCATATAGATGTACTCCAAGCGCTGATGGTAGTGACTTGGCTTGTACAAGTAGGTCTATCTAAATAAGAGCTGATAATCATGGTTAAAACTTGAAAAGATTGCAAAAGACGATCACAAGTTGGAATGGATATTGCCCATACTTATTGGTCAAGAATGACCAAGGTACAAGAATATTGCAAATAAATGGGTTTAAGAACACTTCCCTTAATTTGTCAGAAATGATAATTTCTAGTTTGGTTTTAACTTGTATCTTGTGCTTCTTCTCTAAAACTATTATAATGAATACATATAGCAAGGATACCATTTTTAATTTCAAGTAATTCCGATTTGTTCTTATATCCTTTCCCTGTCTGCATGCATTGCCTACCTAGATTCAGGTTTCCATGTCATTTTTTCTTATTCTTAATGTGCAATGCTGTTAACTTTTCATTTTTGTTGTAATAGTGTTTATTACATTTGGGAGCCTGAGCTTATCTGTAATTTTGTGGTTCTGCTGTCACTTTTATGCTATTTTTTTCTTTCCTATATGAATTGTGAATCATGATTTTGTTTGCTAGTTATGTTTCTTTTTATTTTTTATTGCTCAGGTTGAACAGTGTGAGAATTCTCCATTTTGTTGGCTGATATTGTTCCTGATGCTATTGTTTGACAGTCATTGGAAACGATAAATTTCAAATATATACGGTTTAAGTCACTAAAGACTTTGTTAGAAAGTTAGTAGAATAGGGTTTAAGACATTAAAGACATTAAAGATTTATCCATTTCAAGTTTTAACCACTAAATTTTGTAATACTAAAATGGAGATTGCATATTCCGTGATGTCAGATTCTCTAGCTATTATTTTGAGATGTGTTAGGGTGGGAAGAGAAAGAAGAAACAAGCATGAAGGCAACACCAGACCAATGTGCTGTGGCACAATAAACTTGATTTTTATTGCCTTGAACAAAATGATTACATCTCCCTCCATTTATAGAGGTGTTAGAACAATATAGAAGTCTCGAGAAATTTGCTCACATTTCTTTCTTGCCTCTTATCGCAGACATTCTAGATGAAGTGTTTTAATGCAGACAGTAGAAGAAAAACGTGATCATTGACTGTCGATATTTCTGGATGGATTTATTGTAGACAGTGGTGCAGTTGGAGGATTTAATGCAGATGGTGGTAGAAATTACTAGATAGTTCTAACACTCCCCCCTAATTTCTATCACTAATTACATCAAAATTTATAATGCTCAAAATTTTTCACATATACTCATCTTGCTAATGTCTGTGAAAATATCTAGAACAGTGTCTCTGGACTACTCCTAGAAAAAATTGCATTTTGTTTCTCTATATCTGCTTGCTTCTTTCGACATTCATCTGCAAAGTGTCCATACTTCTTGCAGTAATAGCATTGAACATTAGATCTGTCAAACATTTGTGATGATTGTTCTCTAGAATTGAAGCTTTGATTTCTTCCTCCTCCTAGATCAGGACTTCTTCTTTCCTCTCTTTGAAAATTGCCTCTTCCTCTTTCTCTAAATCTTGAGTTTCCTCTTCCTCTGCCTCTGCCAAATGACATTTGTGCTTTGAAAGCATTCTCCAATGAGGTATTGTCATCCCTGTGCAACCTGTCTTCATAATTTTTTAAAGAACCAACCAACTCATCCATAGAATATGTAGTCAAATTCTTAGATTCCTCAATTACCACAACAATTGCATAAAATTTCCTAGGAAAGCTTCTTAAAACCTTTTCTACACTCTTTTGATTTGTTAGCTCATCACCATTATGCCTTATTTGATTAACCAAATCCATAACACGATATGTAAATTGATCTATTGACTCAGATTCTTTCATTTGCAAGTTTTCAAATTCTCTTCTAAGTGCTTGTAGTTTAGCAACTTTTACCGTACTTGTATCTTAATATGCCGTCTCTAAGATGTCCCATTCTTGCTTGGCGGAAGTGGCTGCTTAATCCTTCCAACAACTGAATCATCCAATGCTTGTCCAATTATCTACAAAGCCCTTCTATTCTTTTTCCTATTTTCATCTAGCTTTTTCTTTTCATCATCACTCAAAGTAGACTCATATTGTGGTTCAGTATAACCATTTCTAACTATGTCCGATAGCTTATATGAATCAAATGTCAACTTCATTCTAAAAGCCCAATTATCATAATTCTTGCTAGAAAATATTGGAATAAGATATTGAAAGTTACCATATGCCATAACCAAACCTTTCGTCTGTCACAAATGGTGACAAGATCTCCTCCTTAATTTAGCTCTTGACGTCTGTCACAAGTGGTCACAAGTGGTGACAGGATCACCTCCAAAATCTTGCTAAACTTCCTCCTTACATCTGTCACAAATGGTGACAGGATCCTTAAATGATCTTTTCAACAAACTCTTTTAAATTGGCCTCCTTAGTGCTTCGGCTCCTTCAAAAAACCTGTGATGCATCTGTGCAACAATCAAAACTTCTTCCACGACTTCCTTAAGATCTGCAAGAAAAAATAATAACTCCAGTTGCGGTCTTTTCTTCACAGGCGACTCCTTAAATTGGCTTCAGCGGTTTAAAATCTCCAGCAACAGCTCCTTGTATTCTTTTCTACCAATCAGCAACTCACAAGCACATTGTGTAAGCAACCTTCAAATCTGTGGCTTAAAACATCGATCTCCCTTTTAGCTTTCTTCGCTGTCTTTGGCTGAAATCTAAGATCTGCAGTGATCCTCACTACTTAGCACAATCACCAACTTAGCTCTGATTTCTTATGGCAACGGCTTCAAACTTGCTGCAAACTCCTTGGTAGCATACAAACGATCCTAGCTCTGATACCACTGTTAGGGTGGGCAGAGACAGAAGAAACAAACATGAAGGCAAAACCAGACACATGTGCTACGACACAATAAACTTGATTTTTATTGCCTTGAACAAAATGATTACATCTCCCTCCATTTACAGAGGTGTTAGAACAATACATAAATCTCCAGAAATTTGCTCACATTTCTTTCTTGCCTCTTATCGCAGACATTCTAGATGAAGTGTTTTAATGCAGATAGTAGAAGAAAACCGTGATCGTTGACTGTCGATATTTCTGGATGGAGGATTTATTGTGGACGGTGGTGCAGTTGGAGGATTTAATGCAGACGGTGGTAGAAATTACTCGATAGTTCTAACAAGATGTTACATTGAATATTCCTTTGATGCAGCAAGTATTGGGTCACTTTTAATATTACAAAATTTGTACGAAACCTTTATGTTTTGCCCTTACAAAGGATATATACAGATTACATCTTGTGTTAAAAGTAGTCGTCAATGGAACCTTTTTTTTCAAATAATGTAAGTGCTTGCAATTAAGGTTACCTTATCATCTGCATATAGATGGAATTCATCAACAGCAGCAATCATTATTCATGGAAATTTGGAATCATGGCCCACCTAAATCTTATACTTGCAGGGTAGCAACACTACAAGATTTCTTAGAACATTTATAACAGATTATTATGTTACTTTAACAAAATATAAAATCATCTAAAACAGTAGTTTGTAAAAACATTAATAAACAAGAAAGGTGGCAGTTCAATGGTGGACTTGGCAAATAAAAAAAGGTACATAACTCTAACTCCTGCCAGACTAAGATCATATTTTGAATTATAAACTATGTAATGTTTTGTTTAATGCTGATTATGTGAATAAAACTAGTGTTTTGGTTAACTTTCATATTGTTTTACATATTTTTAATGTACAGATGTGTCTACGATGATCTTAAGCTGGGGTCCCAGAAAAATTGGTGATTCCCAGTCAACAAAAGTCCTTTTTCAGGCAATGTAGCCCTGGACTGATTCTGGAGTTCTGGATCAGAGATAAATTGTATGAATTATTACAACCTCAAAGGCTTCTTTACTTTAACCTATGAATAAGAAATTGAGACATAGTTTATTAATGAAAGTGACAAGTGAAGGCCGGGGAGGCAGACGAGGAAGATTTCACACACACAGTAGAAATTAAAACATAAAATAATATTTTCTCAACACACAGAGCTGCTGCTCGTAATTTTCTGTTTGCTCACATTCACCTTGTTCCCTTCTCATTCACTTGTTAAAAATAAATTACAATAACAAAATATATGCTCCAGGTAAAAAGTCACGTGAAGAATTTCACGGATGAGAGGAAACGAATACAATTTTTCAAATTCACCTAACTAACTTTTCCCCCGTCAAAATACATTTAATACAATGTCCTTTTCATAATATTCAAACTTAAATATTAATTCTTTCGTACTCCGAAACTTTCTGGCGGTGGCGGCTTTCTCCATAGTTCCCCGCGGTATCGCGATGGTTAAAATCTTGATTGCGATATTGCGGGCAGCGGTTAGTTGACGGCCCGGTAAACTGTGGCGGTTAAAAATAAAACAAGCTTTTACGGAGTCTCCCGTGATATCGCGATGAATATTTTATTGATTGTGATATAGCGGGCATTGGCTGGAGGTACGTCAGGCGGTTGATATAAAACAAAACATTACCGAAGACTCCCGCGGTATCGCAATGACTAATTTATTGATTGCGATAAGTGTAATTGGCGGGGACGGCGGCAGTTAGGGTTAATATTCCAACACTCCCCCTTAAGCATAACTGCGCTGTCCACCATGCCCAATCTGTTCCTTTGAAAAATAAAATTATCTCTTCCCAGCGGCTTTGTAAAAATATCTGCACTTTGTTCTTCTGATCTGCAAAACTCTAAAAATATATCACCATTATTAATTAATTCTCTGATAAAATGATATCTGGTATCAATGTGCTTGCTTCTCTTATGAAAGACTGGATTCTTCGAAAGAGCAATGGCTGAATTGTTATCACAGTAAATTTTTGTTGCCTCCATTTGTTCATTTTGCAATTCTTTAAAATTCTTCTCATCCAATCTTGCTTGACATCTGCTTGGCTGCCATACTCTATCAAAGATGAAAATTGGTCGCCTTCTTCTTTGAGACATGGACAACTCCGTCCCAAAATTAAATACATAGCCAGACGTGCTTTTTCATCATCAATCTGCCAGCCACAGATCACTGTCTGTGTATCCTATGAGTTTGAACTCATCTGAACTTGAATACTTAATGCCAAAATTTCTTGTTCCACTTACATACCTTAAAATTCTTTTCCCTGCTTTCCAATGGGTGTCTTTTGGTGTTTCCATAAACCTTGAAATCAAACTTACTCCATACATAATGTCTGGCCTTGTGGCTGTGAGATACATGAGACTTCCAACAAGCCTCTTAAACAAAGTTGGATCAACATTAGACCCCCTATCATCCTTGCTTAGTTTCAGACCTGTCACTGTAGGTGTTGGTGCTGGTTTGCACTTCATCATATTAAACCTCTTCAAAATGTCATTTGCATATTTTGACTGTGAAATAAAAATACCACTTTCATTTTGATTCACCTCAATGCCTAAAAAATACTTCATCAGACCTAAGTCTGTCATTTCAAATTCTTTCTTCATGTCTGCCTTGAACAGATCAATTGACAAATTGCCAGTGAAAATTAAATCATCTACATATAAGCATACTATTAGTATTTCACCTTCTTCATTCATTTTTGTATACAGTGTGGGCTCACTGCTACATCTATTAAATCCATTCTGCAAAAGATAACTATCTATTCTGCTGTACCAAGCTCTTGGGGCTTGTTTCAATCCATACAGTGTCTTTTTCAATTTGTAAACTTTGTCTTCTTGGCCCAGAATTTCATACCCAGGTGGTTGATCCACATAAACTTCTTCTTCTAAATAACCGTTTAAAAAAGCTGACTTTACATCCATTTGAGATACAAACCACTTATTCTGAGCTGCTAATGCTAAAATAATCCTTATAGTATCCAATCTTGCTACGTGTAAATGTCTCATTGTAATCAATTCCAGTCATAGAATAGCCCTTTACAACCAATCTTGCTTAAGCTTCAACTTCATCTTTTCATTCAATTTGGTTTTATAAATCCATTTCACTCCAATAACATCTTTGTCTTTTGGAAGACTGACTAGTTCCCATGTCTAATTCTTTTCAATTGCTTCAATCTCTTCATCCATAGCACTTACCCATTTATTATCTTTGACTGCATCTTCAAAATGAATTGGATCTTCTATTTGAGAATAAAATGCACAAAGAGAAATCTGATCTGAATTATTCTCACCTTCATTTTGCTCATATATATCTCTTATGCTTCTGATTTTCTGTCTTCTCAGACTTGCCAATGTAGGATTTGACATATCACTTGAACTTGTGGAATGTGGACCAGATGGTCCTGCTGTAGATGGTGTTTGTTGTCCTCTTATTGGACTGCTTCCTTGAATGATTGAGGCTATTCTTATAGTCGATGCTGGTGTCACTTGTGGACCACTTTGCTGAGCTTGAATGGGAGTGGGAGGAGTCACAATAGCTGGAACATTTGTTGATGCTGGAACTTCATTCTCCTCTTGAGGTATACTTGCTGAAATATTGACTGTCTTCTCTATACTTCCATCCCATGCTTCGTCTTCTACAAATTGTACATCTCTGCTGATTATCACTTTCTTTGTTGTTGGATTATAGAGCTTATAAGCTTTGGATTCTTCACTGTATCCAACAAATATACATTTTTCTCTTTTATTATCTAGCTTCCTTCTCAATTCATCAGGCACATGTGCATATGCTACACATCCAAATACTCTCATGTGAGTAACACTGTGTTTTCTTCCTGTCCATGCTTCTTCAGGTACCATATTCATGACACTTTTTGTTGGACACCTATTCATTATATAGGCTGCACAAGAAATTGCTTCTGCCCAATATTCATTTGACAAATGTTTGGCATTCAACATGCTTCTAGCCATTTCCATGATTGTCCTATTTTTCCTTTCAGCTACTCCATTTTGCTGAGGTGTGTATCTAGTTGTGAATTGTTTGTGAATTCCATGATCCTTGCAAAAATTAAAGAATTCTCTTGAAATATATTCACCACCTCTATCTGTTCTCAACACTTTAATATAATAACCACTCTGTTTTTCAACTAAATTCTTGAACTGACGAAACAGATCAAACACTTCATTTTTCTGCTTTAGAAAATAAACCCATGTTTTTCTTGAATAATCATCAATGAATATCAGAAAATAAAAACTACCACCTATTGAAGGTGTTTGCATTGGTCCACACAAATCTGAATGTATAATTTCCAAAGGGGCTTTTGCTCTAGTTGACTTTCCTGCTGGAAATGATTCTCTATGTTGTTTTCCTAATATGCACCCTTCACATACCCTTTCTGGTTTTTCTATTAAAGGTAGTCCTTTGACCATGCCTTTCCTATGAAGTAAATTTAAAGCTCCAAAGCTGAGATGCCCAAATCTCAGGTGCCATAACCAGTTTTCATCTTTTATCTTAGCTTGAAAGATTGTCTGCACTACTGCTGTAGTTTCTTCTCTACCCATTTGTGAATTCATTAAGTGTTGTGCTTGAGCATAATTTATATTCAACCGGGCCTTATCTTTAAGGGAAACATTCTCGTTGTTTGTCATTCGAATTCTTTGCAATGTGTTGTTGCTTGGGTATTTGTCTAAAAATTGTGCAGTACGCATTCATTCTTGAAGTTTATTCTGCGTTCTTTAACGTACCACACAAAAGTCAATACATCTGAAATATACTTTTCTCCCCTCGCTTAGTTGGAATATTGACATCTCCTTTTCCTCTTTCAATCATTAATTTTTGTTGTCATTACCCAATGTAACATCAGAATTTACATTCTCATTTAAACTTGAAAATATTTCTAGATTCCCTGTCATATGATTGCTACAGCCTGAATCTAAGAACCATACATCTTTCTCATTTGCTTGAGCAACATTACAAGCTAAAAAGTTTGTGCTCTTATCTGAATCCTGATTTTGACCTTCTCTTGAAAAATTTGCATTTTGTCTATTATTATCATACTGCTTCTTTCTACACTCATTCATATAATGCCCATATTTTTTACAATAGTGACATTGGACTTGAGATTTCTCATACCTTTGATTTTGTGACTGATTCTGTGTTGAGTTTTGGCTTGAGCCTTGATTGTTGCCTCTTCCACTTGAGTTTGATAAACTGTATCTTTCACCTCTGTAAGAGTTTCTTCCTCTTCCTCTTGATCTACCTCTACCTCTTCCTTGACTAACTGAAGCCTGAGTTTTGAAAGCATGCTCCAGTGATGTATCTGCTGACCTCTTCAGCCTGTGTTCATGAGAAATTAGAGATGCATACAACTCATCAACTGAGAACTGTGAGAGATTCTTTGTCTCCTCTATAGCAACTACAACCGGTAGAAATTTTGTGGGAAAACTCCTTAAAATCTTTTCAACAACTCTGGTATCTTCCAGATTCTCTCCATGAGACCTAATTTGATTAACCACCCCAATGACTTGGGTGTAGAATGAATCTACAGATTCATTGTCGTTCATACATATTGTTTCAAAATCTCTTCTTAGCATTTGTAGCTTTGCTATTTTAACTTTCTTTGCCATGCCTTGATAGGGTTGTCCTAAGTATGTCCCATGCTTGTTTGACTTGCTAAAATGATATCCTTGGAAAATGCTCTCATGTACGCCTTTGAAACATAAAATAAAGCCTTTTGGAATCTTTCTTCCTTGTGTCCTTCAATAAGTCTTTCCTTTCCGCTTAAGCATTGTATGCTACTGCATCTGCTGGCTCTGCAAATCCATTCTCTACTAAATCCCATATATCCTGTGAGCTAAATAGTGCTTTCATGGTAATTGACCAGTACTCATAATTCTTCCCATTAAACTGTGGAATTTGTGGGTTTGTCAAGCTTGTGCTTGCTGCCATTTTTGAAATTTACCCAGATAATCAACTTGCTCTGATACTCGAACTAGCTCTGATACCACGTGAAGGCCGGGGAGGCAGAGGAGGAAGATTTCACACACACAGTAGAAATTAAAACATAAAATAATATTTTCTCAACACACAGAGCTGCTGCTCGTAATTTTCTGTTTGCTCACATTCACCTTCTTCCCATTCTCATTCACTTGTTAAAAATAAATTACAATTACAAAATATATGCTCCAGGTAAAAAGTCACGTGAAGAATTTTCACGGATGAGAGGAAACGAATACAATTTTTCAAATTCACCTAACTAACTTTTCCCCCGTCAAAATACATTTAATACAATGTCCTTTTCATAATATTCAAACTTAAATATTAATTCCCTGGCGGTGGCGGCTTTCTCCATAGTTCCCCGCGGTATCGCGATAGTTAAAATCTTGATTGCGATATTGCGGGCAGCGGTTAGTTGACGGCCCGGTAAACTGCGGCGGTTAAAAATAAAACAAGCTTTTACGGAGTCTCCCGTGATATCGCGATGAATATTTTATTGATTGCGATATAGCGGGCATTAGCTGGAGGTACGGCAGGCGGTTGATATAAAACAAAACATTACCGAAGACTCCCGCGGTATCGCAATGACTAATTTATTGATTGCGATATAGCGGGCAGTGGTTGGCGGGGACGGCGGCAGTTAGGGTTAATATTCCAACAACAAGATGTTTTATGCTCAATCTATTTTTAGAATTACAATTTCTTCTGCAGCATGCAAACAAGAGAATGTTTATACACATTCGTTTCCAAATTAGTGAGAGAAGTCTGGATCTTGACTCATTTCTATTAGAATAGTAATGGTATTCTATTTTTTTCCATTGAACTTCCCGATTTAATGAATTAAAAAGATCTGCACTTATGCCTACGAGTTGGAGGGCAGTGGTGTGGAAGTTGAACAGAATTTGTGGGATAAGAAAAAAATAGTGTGGACTATTTATTAAATTCTGTTTTATGTCTAATGTGACATAATCATGTAAATTTCATTGGATATGGGTGTATTCAAGTTTATTCTTGATGCCTTTGTCTTATTGAAATTGAATTTCATATTCAGGACAGGAACAAATGACTTAGGACTAAACCCAGATGGCTCAGCAGTGAATCCTAGAGCCCTGCAGCAGCACATTCGAAATGATCGTCACCTCTTGAGTCAGTTGCGTTAGGTAAAGTATAAGATTATGTTATCTAATTTCTACACATCAATTATTCTTTAAGCAACTTCATGGGTGAGTTCTACAGTTTACCAATCCATTGTAAATGTTGATGTGTATTTGGCCTGTCTTCAATGCTTCTTTGATTGAATAAGCCAAAGCGCAGACACCTACATGTGTGAACTTAACTTCTTGTCCATTTTTTCAAATTTCATATCATTGGTTGCAGAATATATTTCTTTTCCTGGTACTATATTTGAAGTGTATCTTAATACCTGGTAATTAGGATCACATGTTTCAATCTATGCCTGCTTCGCTTGGTACAAGTCTGGCATTATCTTCAAATTTCATATCATTGATGCAGAATATATTTGTTTGCTTGCTACTATATTTGAAGTGTATCTTAATTTATGCTAATTAGGATCAGATGTTTCAATCCACACCTGCTTCGCTTGGTAGAAGTCTGTCATTGTTAAATCCATTCTCAAGCTACTGCTGGAAAATATTGTGTTATTCTAACTTTATAACACTTTATTTTGCACATTTTTGCCCAGCCATGTAAAAATTTAAGAGCGGGTAATTGCAAAGAACCAAACAAATACAATCTCGAAAAAACCAATTTTGGTCAACAAATTGTTTTGAATTTTGCTGCAAAAGTACTCTCAGATATGTGTTTTATATGCATACACTTATGGATTTAGGCTAAAACAAGCACACAGATTTATGGCTGCACAATGGTCATAGGCTTGACAAACAACTGAAAATACTATAACCAATGACATGCCAGTAAATTCAGATGTTTGAGTTCTTTTCATGTGGTTTCCATTGTTTTTCTATTCTTAGTATTATTAATATTAGAAGATTTGATCTAGGGTTGAAGTCTGGGAACCTTTCTACTTAATGCATATGGAGGATGAAGATAGATGAAGCTGGTCGGCATTGGAATCCTTTTCTGGTTAGGGTTCTTCTAAATAGCTTGTGTATGTTGCAGGCTAATTGTCTCTAGTACTGCTACCAGTTGTTATGCCTGAACTGTATTGATTTTGATTATAATTTTAATTTTTAAGTACATTATTGTAGATATGAATTGATATTAAAGTAAAATTTTCACCATGTTTTCTTGCGGTGTTAAATTTAGTTGTTTTCTGGGCTATCCTAATGTCCCACATTTCGTAATTGTTTTGTGCATTTCGTGGATCTAATTAACATTTTTTTCAACAGAAAATTTCCTTCTATAAAATTAATGACTATATGTTTACCTGTTTGGTAGGCATAAGATCCTTACGAATTGATTTCTGTAAGGTCTTTGAATAATGGAGAGTGTCTCATTAAATACGTTCATCACCAATTTGATATGACATTTAGTTTCTTCTTAATGTTGAATTCAACACTTTTTAGAGACTGTTTTTAGTATTAGACTTCAAAAACCTGTTTTCTGTAATGTTCACAGAGAAGTATACTTTTCTGGGTCAGTTTGGGTGCATTTTGAGTCAGCCTATAATGCCAATTCTAAAATCATATCATTTAAATAAAACTCAAGAGACTATGCACGTACTGTATGAACCGCATAGAGATTTTCTGTCCTTGAGGTTTGTGTATGGTATTTTGTTTAGTTTGAAGCGGCCATAAAATGGGAAGTTGGAAAGAAATTTGATCTTTTGATTTTATTCTTGTTTCCTTTTTTACCACAAAATTTTGCAGAAAGATCAAGAATTCACACAGGCTATTCTTGGGGATAACTTAGATGCTTTTCAAAACATTCTTAGAAGGCATCATCAAGAAAGGCTGCAGCAACAACGTATACAACAGGAAGAATTATTAAGTCAGTTTTTTTTCTTTATTGACATTGCGGGTTCCTCTTATTATTTATGAGTCTTTGAACGTATATGTCGTGCCAGTCTGGATACAGAGGATATGTACACTAAGCTTAGATTGCGTGATACGGAGGATGCCATCAGAGGGATGGACAAAAAAGAATTTGGCAGGAAGAGCCGTCGATTGTGTATAGAGTGGACAAAGGTTCCCTGTTTTTTCTTTAGCTTTTTTTCTTTATATGATAGGTCTGGCATTTCCTGCATGGGGATAAATCAATTGTTATGGATCAAGGTTCCTTTCTCTTTTAGCTTTGTTATTCAAACAGATATTTAGGAAGTGACAGTCTTGGTATTTTTTATCTAAGGAAAAATCAGTTATTAACTAAATGTTCTTAGTGTATCTTTTCTATTATTTTTTATAATTATTTTTATTTTTTTATGGTTTTATAGGTGTGATGTTTCCTGTACAAATTTCAATCTTATGTATTTTTGTAGCACTCTTTTGTTCATCATTGAATTTATTTATTATATTTTTTAGATACATGAGTAAAGAAATCTTTATTCCTATTCTCATATCAAGTTACATTTCTATTTGAATTTTGCGCCTCAGAGCAACCATAACGAGGTAGTCATCGATCTGAAAATGACAAACGATCTTCCAGAAATTTGAAACCATCATAGACATTCATTGTAATAAATTTTGATCTTGCTAATACCATGGTTAGGGACCTTGAAAAACATTTCAAGCCATACCGTACAAAATTGGGGGGATTAATGGCGATTAATTTATTTAATAAAACTCCTTCGAGTGGAAAATCGTGGGCGTTCATGATAAGCATTAGTACAATATTTTCTGCTTTTTCCATCATTGTTATCAATCTATTGATAAGTATTAACTGCTTTTAGATACTCTTCTACAGTTTGAATGTTCCATGTGGGAGATGTTAAAGGGCACAGGACTATTGTAGTATTGAGTAGAAGTGGAACGGTAAACAACTCATTTAACATTAATAAATATGTCTTACCCTTTGCTGTGAAGATTAGATTAGTCATAGTGAAGGTGTGATTATGGCCCTGGTGGATCCAGCATAGACGACACAGTTGTTGCTTACTCACTTTCATGTGAAGGCTGTGATTCACTATGGAAGAGTTGGTAGGACAATTTGAATTGTTTCTGCACTTTTTCTTGTATAGCTAGCACTTGAACTACAAGGAGGTTCAAGGATTACATTAATAGAAAATTATATGTAAATATGTTAAAGAGTATGTGTTTGTGCATAGAGGCGTGTGGATACCATGTTCTGCAAATTCTTGTTTTATGTGATTGGATTAAACAATTAATAGTAAGTGCTAAATAATGGAATGAAATAAACTTAGACAAATCTAGATTTTTTCCCTAAAGAAATTAAGTATTATCTGATTTTGAAATATTTACATACAGGTTTAAAACATAAACTAATGCAAATGGAAAAACAAGAAAGTTGCCATCAAGTTGAAGAAAAAACATTGCGAATGGAAATATAATGTTCCCATCCAATTGGGAATTTAGTATTTATCTGCTTTTATGTGATAAGTGAGATTTTGGAGGCTTTTACCATTAAATGGAAACTGGTTTACCATTAAACAATAGCTAAAACTTGTTTTCTGATGACTCAACCGTGGCTTGCATGTGTGCGACTTGTTTCTAAAATCTCACACTATATGTAGTCTATTAGCTAATTAAGAGTTGTGGGCACATTTTTTAGGTACATTTTGGATATGGGGACTTGTTCTTGTAAAAGTCTTATATGTAGACCTTTTTCATATTTTTCACTTGTAAGACTAGGGTAGCCTTAATTTATGACTTCAAAATTCTACTAGCCTTTGTAGTATTCAAATGTATACAAATTTAAATTAATTGAATGCAATGATAGTGATT
>VDFB02124225.1:0-29877 GCA_007258455.2 Sequoia sempervirens | reverse complement strand
TTAAAGCTCGCATTGCACTTCACAAATTCACACTTCACAACTCTGCAATTTGTATCACCCACTATACACACACATCCTCCATCAACACAACACTTATTTATACATTCTTCAACCTTGAAAACATTCTCCAAGGTCAGCTATACACCTCAACCATGCAAATTCAAATTAGGTCGGCACCAAAACATTCCCTCGGTGGAAAGGAATGAAGGTGGACCACATCACACCTTAACTTGGACCTAAATCTACTCATACACAACCACTCCACACTTCCAAAATCATTGAAGAAAATCCATAATCGGTGTAAACACCCAATGTCAGTCGAACCTATGTAAACACCATCAAAAATTTAAGTACACACTTCCTATGATCTAAGGACAACTTGCAGACAACAAATATCACTTGAACATAATCTAGAATATTCTTGGAATATTCCACAAATACCCTGAAATCCAAAAAATTCCTTTGCAACAACTTTCACCCAAAGAACAAACTCATCCTGTACACCTAGAGAATCTTCCACAAACTGTAACTCAAGACATCAACTTGTGGAGTACCAAACCATGAACAATTTTTTCTAAAGATAGATATGAACCTTATCAACACACTTCAAGAACCACAAGATCAAAGACCAAATTGCAGAGAAATGTGGAGCAAAACCATCTCCCATACAACACTGTAACACAGTTCACACACTGGTGAACACAACTTTCTCTGTACATTGATCCAGACCAAGAAACTCTAGATATAACACCTATGAACACCTCTGATCAACATATCTAAACCACACAAGTGGATCTTTAACATAAAAGAGATGCAAAGCAAAACCAAAACACCACTCTATATGCCAGAACACCTTTACAACACATTGTTTCTTCTTTTATTCAAATGTTCTCAAATGCACTTGGAAACCAAGTACCACAAACACATTCTCGTCATCACTAAACCAACTACGACACAACAACTTAACCATAAACAAAAGCTTATGAAAGCAACACTAGAGGTTGACACCAGGAGCACTTACTAATGACAACATAATGAAACTAATCAAAGCACCATCATAATTTCTCAACCATCACCAGTTGAAATTAATGACAACACAAACATAAGCACACTAACATCAATGACAACACCAACTACACATACTTGCAATAGGAGGTAGGAACCCCTTGTTTCTCAAGTAGATACTCAAGGTGGTGTATCTTTTTCTTCATACATTTTTCTTTATTATGCCCAATTTTCCTGCAGAAAGCATACTTCACTTTTGGTTGTGATTTACCATCTTTTATTTCTTTGTCCTTTTTTAAATTGCAATAGGAAATTGTGGCTTTGAATGTTGCATGGTACCCATTTGAATTAATTTGTCTTTCTCCTTTGAGATAGAAACAACAATATATGAGAGAGATGGCATAGTTTAGTGTGCACCAAAAGCATTCTTTGTTGCATGAAAAGTGGAAATAAATAGTGAATATTGAGGACCTAACTTGGACAAGACACTTAAAACCAATTGTTCATCTCATTTTTGTATTCCATATTGCTTGAGTTGAAACCTTAACAAGTTCAGGTTACTAAAGAACTCTTGAAGTGTGTTATAGTCTCATGGATTAAGACTTATTAGTTTATTCTCCATTTGATGTCCTCTCATTCCATTTTGCATACCAAAAAAAAAGCTATAATATCATCCATACATCATTAGGTGTTGTGGAAAAATTAATGTGAAAGATAAGGTCAGAAGAAATGGATGTACACAATGTTCCATAGGATTCATCATTTCGATTATGTCATTTTCTTTTTTCAGCTGCTCTTGTAGGTTCAAGTTCCAAACCCATGGTAACACGATGTAATCCTAGTTTTTTTAGATTTATCTTCATTGGTTGCTTCCATGCATGGAAGTTTAATGGAGTTAGGATTATATCAATTTTATAGAATAACATATAAGACAACCCCACATGATTATGATTTTGATCCCCTCCTAAATTTTGGTACTTTATATGTTTTAGTGCATATAACAATTTCAAGTAACGAATATATTAACACTTTAAAATTGAGTGATCATTTTAAATGAAAAGAGAAAGTCATAGGGTAATTGCACCAAGATGGTGCACAAAAATGGGTCAAAAGTGGCCACTCTTTTTTTGAAATCAACTAAACCTAAACTTAGAGGAGTAATTTGAGATTCATGCACTCAAAATTTGAAGATATCAAAAGAGCAATAATTTTAGTACTCTAAATCTAGTTTCTAAACTACTAAAGTTTTTCAAAAATAGATAAGACTAAGAGGATCAAATGCTTCACACACACAAAAGTGTTCTTTTTTTGTCAACAAAACATAGCATAGTGTCTGGTGTGTGCCCCTGAATTTTTTAGTTCCATTTAGTATTTTTAAAAATCCATTGGTAGAAATATAGTTAAGAGCGAGTACTAGAAGTTGTATATTTTTTGTAATATTTTATTGAGTATTTTTTTATGATTTTTCAAAGTGGATGCATCTTGAAAATCACATCATCGAGCGTGCAAGTCACATACTTGCACCAAAATAATCAAAAATGCAAAAAAAAAATCCAATATGTAAAGAATGAGGTGTAGAACAATATTATATAATTTTTCAAATTTGGACAAGTAGGTCAAAAGTTATTTAAAAAATTCAATACATATGTCTTTGATAACTATGAAAACATTAGTGAAATAAATTAAAAATAAATATGTTAATGTAGTTCAAATCTAAAAAAATTATATGGTTAGAAAGCTTAGAAGACGTGTAAAATTATGGTAGTAATTTTACTAAGTTTCAATTTATAATGTGTAAACCTAATGATGAGCAGGTTGAGAAATGAGAATGGAGGAAAAATCATGTTAAAATGAGGCAAATGAACCATCCAATCCTAAGGCTTTTCATCCAAGCCTAAATACAAACTAAAACACATACATGTTTAATACAAGGCAAAACACACTCATGTTCTGTGCAAGACAGATTATACTCGTGCTCTATGCAAGCCAAAACACGCTCGTGCTCTGTGCAAGCCAGAACATGCTCCTATTTTTTCCTACACTAAAAGTATCATGTTCTTGAATCTAACTTTCTAGCTCTCTCCCTCCACCTTTGTCTCTAACTCTCTCTACATCTCTCTCTATCAATATTCCTCTTTTTATTCCTCCATCACTCCCCCCAAAATCTCTATATCCCTCTCTCTCCCTCCAAATCTTTGTATCTCTCCCTACCTATCCTTCCTTCCCTCCTACCCTTTGTAATATTTTTCTCAAATATCTCTCTCTCTATATATATATATCTCTCCCTATTCCCCTCCTTCCTTTTCTACTCATTTTATCCCATGTATCTCTTTGCCTCTTTGTACCTAATTCTCCCTATCTCTAATTTTTATTTCTCCCTATCTACATCTCTCCCTCCCTCTCTCCCCAACTCTCTCTACCTCTCTATTTGTATCAATGTGTCTCTATCTAGGTTATAACTCACTCATGTTTCTAGGAAGAAAATGTCTCCCCCATGCTCAAAAAGTCATCTTCATAGGAGAAAGTGTATATTATAATGTGCTCATGTTCCTATGAAGATAAAAATACACTCTATATCTCTCTCCATATTTCTTTCCCCCCCTCTCCCTCACTCCTCCATTTGTCTCTCTAATGCACTCACATTTCTATGAAGAATTTAGAGTTGAGGGTTTAGGGTTGATGGTTGAGAGTATATTGTTTACAGTTGAGGGTATAGGTTTTACTGTTAATTATTAATGTGAATATTCAGGGTTAATTGTATAGGGTTCAAGGTGCATCTCCTAGTGTTTAGGGTTTAGGGTGTAGGGTTTATGGTTGATGATGGATGGTTGAGGGTCTACCTACCTCTTTATATATCATCTTACATCTCCCCCCTCTCTACTCTCCTCCCCATCTCTATTTTTCTCTATCTCACTTCTCTCTCTCCCATAGATCTACCTCTCTCTATCTAACCTATCTCTTTCCATTATGTACCTCTCTCTCTCTCTATCTCAACTTTCTATATATCCCCCTTCCTACCTCTCCCCTCATCCCTCCTTATCTACCTATCCCTCCCTCCCTATATAGATCTCTCTTCTCTCTATCTCACATCTCTCTTTTTCTCTACCTCTCTCTTTATCTCGCCTCTCTCTATCTCTCTCTTCTCTCCCTTTCATACCTTTAAATTATTCATTATTTAGGGTGTAGGGCCTATGTTTTATGGGTTTAGGGTTGATGGTTTGTGATGGAGAGTTGAGAGTTGAGGGTTTAGGGGTTAAATTTAAGTATGTAGGATTTAGTGTTAAATTATTAATGTGGGGTTTTAAGGTTTAACATATAGGGTATAAGGTTTTATGTATTATGGTTTAACATATAGGGTATAAGGTTTATGCATTATTGTTTAAGTCATGGAGTGTATGGTTTATGATTGACGATATAGGGTATAGGGTTTAGGGTTGAGAGTATAAGATTGAGTGATAAGGTTTAGGTTTGAGGGTATAGGAACCTTAAGGTTTGAAGGTATAAGTTTTAGGGTAAGTGTATAGGATTTATGACCTAGGGATAAGTGTAGGGTTTAAGGTTGAGGGTATATGATATAGTGTACAGGTTTGAGGGTATAGCAAATTTAGGATTGAGTGTATAGGGTCGAGGGCTCATCTTATAGGATTTAGGGCCTAGGGTTGAGGGATATGGTTTATCATTGAGGGCATATGAGATATAGTTTAGGGTTGAGTATATATGGTTGAGGTTTTAAATTATATAGGCCTTAGGGCCCAAGGTTGAGGAATAGGTTCTAGGGTCAAGTGAGTATATGGTATGAGGTTGATGGTTTAGCCTATAGAATTTAGGGCTTAGGATTGAGGGATGTGGTTTAGGGTTGAGGGTATATGGTATAAGGTTTAGGGTATAAGGTATAGGGTACAAGGTTTAGGTTTGATTATATATTTAAGGGTTTAACCTATTAGCTTTATTTCCTAGGGTTGAGGGATAAGGTTTAGGGTTGATGGTATAGGTTATAGGGTTTGGGGTTATGGGTATAGAGTTTAGGGTTAAGTCTCACATATCCCTCTCTCTACTCTCCTCCCCATCTTTATTGTTCTCTATCTCACTTCTCTCCCTTAAATCTACCTCTCTACCTAACCTCTCTGTCTCTCCACTATCTACCTCTCTTTCTCTATCTCAACTTTCTATCTATCTCCCCTTTATATCTTTCTCCTCATCCCTCATCTACCTCTCCCTCCCTCCCTATGTAGATTTCTCTTCTCTCTATTTCACATCTCTCTCTTTCTCTACCTCTCTTATCTCTGTCTCACCTCTCTTTATCTCCCTCCCATGTCCCTCTCTCCTTTCTCCCTTTAATATCTCTAAATTATTCATTATTTAGGGTGTAGGGCTTATGGTTTATGGTTTTAGGGTTGATGGTTTATGATGGAGAGTTGAGAGTTGAGGGTTTAGGGATTAAATTTAATTATGTAGGTTTTAGTTTCAAATTATTAATGTTAGGTTTTAGGGTTTAACATATAGGGTATAAGGTTTATGTATCAGGGTTTAGGTCATAGGGTGTAGGTTTTATGGTTTATGATATAGGGTATAGAGTTCAAGGTTAAGAGTATAATATTGAGTGATAAGGTTTAGGTTTGAGGGTATAGGAACCTTAACGGTTGAAGGTATAAGGTTTAAGGTAGAGTGTATAAGTTTTACAACCTAGGGTTAAGTGTAGAGTTTAGGGGTGATGGTATATGATATAGGGTATAGGGTTGTAAGAAAATTTAAAGTGCACAAAATAGAGAAAAATAATAATAAAAACTTTAATACATTATTTATGTGGAAAAATTGGTAAGATTATACTAGGAAAAAACCATAGGCAAATATCTTTCGTATTTTATTTCTCAGGAAATTCACAATTACAACAATCTTTTGAAAAGTTACAAAAATGTGACTTCAACAGAGCATTATAAATCCAACTTACAAAGTTTTTTTTGAACAAAACTTTCAAAAAAAAAGTGACTCGTACAACTACATATTGAACATTTGTCAAAACTACCAAAAATAGAGAGTCCCAAAAAAAATAGTGTTGTCGGAAATGCCTTCGGTGTGGTTTCCTTCGATGTGTAGGGAGCTACGATAGCCCCCTGGGACTCCCTATCACTACAACCTTTGGTTGTATAGTAGGCCTTTGACTTCGTTCGGAGCATACCATGAATGCTAGACATCAATTTTGGCTATCTGGCACAACTAGAATAACAATAAAATTGAATTCATATTCCAACAAGGTTGAGGGTATAACATTTAGGATTAAGTGTATGGGGGATAAAGGGTTCATCCTATAGGCTTTAGGCCCTAGGGTTGAGGGTATATGATATAGGGTTTAGGGTTGAGTGTATATGGTTGAGGGTTTATTATATTGGCCTTAGGTCTCAAGGTTGAGGGATAGGTTTTAGGTTCAAGAGGGTATATGGTATAGGGTCGAGGGTTGAGGGTTTAGCCTATAGGCTTATGGCCTAGGGTTGAGGGATAAGGTTTAGGTTTGATGGTATAGGGTATAAGGTTTAGGTTTGATGGTATAGAGCATAGGGTTGAGGGTTGAGGGTATAGGGTTGAGTATATGGTTAAGGGTTTAACCTATTAGCTTTAGTTCCTAGGGTTGAGGGATAAGGTTTAGGGTTGACAAAATAAGGTGTAGGGTTTGAGGTTATGGGTATAGAGTTTAGAGTTAAGTCACAAATCTCCCCCTCTCTGATGTCCTCCCCATCTCTATTATTCTCTATCTCACTTTTGTCTCCCATAAATCTACCTCTCTATTTAACCTTTATCTCTCCACTATCTATCTCTCTCTCTATCTTAGCTTTCTATCTATCTCCCTTCCTACCTCTCCTCTCATCCCTCCTTATCTACCTCTCCCTCCCCCCCTATGTAAATCTCTCTTCTCTCTATCTCACATCCCTCTCTTTCTTTGCCTCTCTTCTCTCTATCTCACCTGTCTCTTTCTCTCCCCCATGTCTTCCTCTCTTCTTTCCCTTTAATATCTCTAAATTATTCATTATTTAGGGTGTATGGCCTATGGTTTATGGTTTATGATGGATAGTTGAGAGTTGAGGGTTTAGGGATTAAATTTAATTGTGTATGTTTTAGTGTTAAATTATTAATGTTGGGTTTTAGGGTTTAACATATAGGGTATATGGTTTATGTATCAAGGTTTAGGTCATAGGGTGTAGGGTTTACGATTGATAATATAGGGTATATAGTTTAGGGTTAGGAGTATAATATTGAGCAATAAGGTTTGGGTTCGAGGGTATAGGAACCTTTAGGGTTGAAGGTACAAGGTTTAGGGTAGAGTGTATGGGCTTTATGGCCCAGGGTTGAGTGTAGGGTATAGGGTTGAGGGTATAACATTTAGGATTGAGTGTATGGGGGGTCAAGGGTTCATAATATAGGCTTTAGGGCCTAGGTTTGAGGGATATAGTTTAGAGATTAGGGTATATGATATAAGGTTTAGGGTTGAGCGTATATGGTTGAGGGTTTATTATATAGGCCTTAGGGCCCAAGGTTGAGGGATTGAGTTTAGGGTCAAGAGGGTGTATGGTATAAGGTTGAGGGTTGAGGGTTTATCCTATAGGATTTAGGGCATAGGGTTGAGAGATAGGTTTTAGGGTTGAGGGTATAGGGTATAAGGTTGAGGGTATAAGGTTTAGGGTTTAGGGTTAAGGGTATAGGTTATAGGGTTGAGTATATGGTTAAGGGTTTAACCTATTGGCTTTAGTTTCTAGGGATAAGGTTTAGAGTTGATGATATAGGGTATGGGGTTATGGGTATAGAGTTTAGGGTTAATTCTCACATCTCCCCCTTCTCTACTCTCCTCCCCATCTCTATTTTTCTCTATATCACTTCTCTATCCCCCCTAGATCTATCTCTCTACCTAACCTCTCTCTCTCCACTATCTACCTCTCTCTCTCTATCTCAGCTTTCTATCTATCTCCCCTTTCTACCTCTCCCCTCATCCCTCTTTATCTAGCTATCCCTCCCTCCCTATGTAGATATCTCTCCTCTCTATCTCACATCTCTCTCTTTCTTTGCCTCTCTTCTCTCTATCTCAACTCTCTTTTTCTATCTCCCATGCCTCTCTCTTCTCCTTCCCTTTAATATCTCTAAATCATTCATTGTCTAGGGTGTAGGGCCTATGGTTTATGGGTTTAGGGTTGATGGTTTATGATGTAGAGTAGAGAGTTAAGGGTTTATGGATTAAATTTAATTATCTAGGTTTTAGTTTTAAATTATTAATGTTGGGTTTTAGGGTTTAACATATAGGGTACAAGGTTTATGTATCGAGGTTTAGGTCGTAGGGTGTAGGGTTTATGGTTGACGATATAGGGTACATGGTTATGGGTTAATAGTATAAGATTAAGTAATGAGGTTTAGGTTTGAGGGTATAGGAACCTCAAGGATTGAAGGTATAAGGTTAAGGTTAGAGTGTATAGGCTTTACAACCTAGGGCTGAGTGTAGGGTTTAAGGTTCAGGGTTTAGGGTTGAGGGTTGAGGGTTGAGGGTTGAGGTTTGAGGGATAGGGTTTAGGGTTGATGGTATAGTGTATCTAGTGTTTAGGGTTATGGGTATAGAGTTTAGGGTTAAGTGTATAGGTGTTAGGGTTAAGTACATAGGGTTTTGTTAAGTTAAATCCATCATAAGCTCAAAACTAAGCAAAACAAGTATGTGTTTTGTTAAGTTAAAATAATCATACATGTTTTATAAAGTTAAATCCATTGTTCAAGCCCAAATCTAAGAAAAATATGTACGTGTTTTGTTAAGTTAAAAGCATGTACGTGTTTTGTAAAGTTAAAAGCATGTATGTGTTTTTGGCATTATAGTTGTTTTTAATTGGAGGCCAAAGTGTTGAAACTTAAGTTTAGGGACCAATAACACGTGTTTGTTATGAAAACATAACACATACACATTTTGTTTAGTTTAAATGGATTCCTAACAGCCAAAAATCACATGAAAGTCGTGTTGAAGGTCCCACTACAACTAGTTTTGCTTTTTGTGCAAGTTTTTTCAACCATGTAAGTGATATTTTTTATTTATTTAAGTTGAAATGATAGAAGTACATTGGAATTTGATAATTAACTAATTGTTGAATGTTTTTTGTTTGTATAACATTTTTTTTTGTCAATTTTGATTACAATTTCATATTTTATTGATAATTTGTTAACTTGATTAAGTAATTTATCATTTAGATATCAACAAAGAGTAATTTGTTTAAGGAATTCCGTATATGTTTAAGTAATTTCATATTTATTTAAGTAATTTCATATATGTTTAAGTAATTTGATTAATTAATTTATTTTTGTTTAAATTACAATATTTATTAACATATATTCACAATTCTTTATTTAGGAACAATTGATATTAACCATGAGAAGGAATAAATGAGGACCACCCAAACAACTTGAGGCAAAAGAGAAAATAAAAAAGGAGCACATGAAAAGACTATGTCAAATGAGAAAATTTGGAGGAGAAGGTACATCATCTATACCAACTGATATTAATATAGAATCAAGTATCAAAACACCTATTGAGGATAGAAATGATGGATCAAATTTACCAAATGAAAACCAAGAACAAGCACTAATCATCACACCTATTGAGACAAGGAATGATCAATCGAATGTGCCAAATGCAAACAAAGAACACACACCAATCATAACACCTCCTAGAATTATTCATAAAAGACCAAAGTATCTAATTGACATAGATGAAAACAATGCCTGGAAAAATTCTTGGTCACACTTATAGAAGAATGACTCATAAAATATGGAAAAGCTATTTTGAGAGCTTAAGTGAAACTGGAAGGTGCCAACTGTTTGCTGAAATGATTAAAAATCTTAATTTTTGAGACACTATGAATATCCTTGGCTTAAGATCATCCAATACCAATGTTGAAAGAACTATTATAAGAAATATAATTATTTCATATCAATCAATAGGTTCAACATCGTGCACTAAAGATAGCAACGTTACCTGACTTGTTCTTACATCGACTATAGTAAGCAATGAAACAAAAAAATCTCATTTGATTACCAAAACAAGTAGGTCACTAAAAGGAAGTAGAAGAACACTATTAAATGCCATTAGGAGACATGAAACAATTGAGGATACTAATAGTAATTTTCTATTAGAATTCTCGGGTAGATTTCCATGCAAAGACAATGTTGTTAATGAATTAAGAGCATTAATTGATTTTTTTAGCAAGATAACACAAGAGTTTCACCCAATCAAAGAGATATTATTAGAAAGAGAATAAGATCTTGAAATCGTGAACCACATCCTTTTTTTTGGATATGACTCAAACTCAATTTAATTAAAAGTTTATTCAAATTCATCCTCAAGAGAGAATTAGTCAAAGGTTTTTTGAAATGGTCAAACCTTTTTATGTTAAGATAAAACATGCATGCACTACATGTTGTTGTAGTATGCATATTGAATTTTCCATGCATTGTGATATTTATCATCATATATGTGTTACTTTGCATACTAATGATGTTTTGCATGAATGTGGTATAGAAGTCCATCCTAAATCATCAAAAGATTTGATTTCAAGTGTATTACGTAAAAGAGACAATGGCCAAATTTTATATAAGAAGTGTTTGAAAGGATCATGTGTTACTTGTGGTGGTTTGCAATATTTTAAAAAATATGTACATTTAGAGAGCACACATGAAATTGGAAAAAAACTAGTTACTTTTGGAAAATACAGGACAGTGACATATGGGGTTAAAGATGAAAAAGAGTTGAAGAGATGTGAGTTAGTGAATACAAATATTTTTGTAGCTAAATTTATGAGGATTTTTTAAGAGAAATTAGTTTATGAGTATGTAATGCATACACATAAAACTTGATGGCTGGATGAGCAATGCAAGTTATGTAAAGATACATTTCCTCTTGGTACCATTGTTTCTATTGTAGATTTTGCTGAGAATTATACATTATAACTACAAAATAAAGTGCAATCTTAGTATTACAACTCTATTCAGGTTACTATTTTTGTACACAACATTCATGCATTTACATGATAGTACAAATAAAGATATTAAGAGATTATCACTTCTACATCAATGACAATCACACTCATTCCACAATTTGTGCAAGGTTCCTTTCAAATTTTTTATAATAATTTAAGGTAAAGAAATATCAAATACAATCAACACATCATATGGTTAGATAATTGCATGCCACAATTCAAGAATTCAAGGATGTTTTATTGGTTGACTAGGATGCATGTCACAAGTGGTGTTCAATATTTTTAGAATTTCATCGAGGTTGGACATGGAAAGGGAGAGCATGATGGTGCCTGAGCATGTGTAAAAAGAGCCCTATCTAGAGAAGAGTTGAAGTACCAAGGTGGTGCTAAGTTGACTAATGTGGCAACAACTTTGTAATGGTTTAACTCCATAATGGGACCAGGTAATCAAGGTAAGTCTACAATTTCTAGATATTTTTGGTTGGTAAATGAATCTAATATTATAAACTACCAAGATTGTTGTACAGTTACAAGATCGAGTGAGTTGCACTCAATTACAAGTTCAAATGCAAGTTCACTAATTATTTATACAAGAGAGATTGCATGTTTTTGTTCTTCATGTATGGATTTTGTATGGGAAGATTGTGAGTGAAAAGAGTGGGTTGACCAATGGCCTTGTAGGCCTTTAGTTCCCATTAACACATATCAAGTTCCATAAGAACTATAATTGAACCAAATGGAAGTATCAATGGACTTTGACCATGTATCTAACCTAGTGCAACCAGGTATTGTGATTCATTAATTAGTTGAAATCAAAATTTTAAGTCATTTTATTATATTTTGCATGGTTTCTAGAATTAATTTATTCATTCAATGAACTGCAGGTCATTTATATGCAATTATTGTTGATGAGAATAATGAAGAAGGAACAAACTATTTTTTGCACCCTTGTATAAAGGGGAAAAAATTGACTACCACAATCACTGATGGAGAGGGTATTGAGTATCCAATAGGGTTTTTTGTTTTCAGAGGAACATGGCTTAGAAGGTATCTGATTAAGAAATCAAATGTTTGGTTGTTTGAGGACTTTGACACACATAAATAGATTCTTCATTACTCTAACCTTGTTGTTGCAACAAATATTCAATTGATTAAATATCATGGTAGACCACTTAATAAGAATTTATGGAAAGTTTGTGATGTTGATCATGAGGCAATACATGACACTATAAGGGTTAGAGTTGATCTGCAAGGTTCAGTAGATTGAATTTGGGCCAATTGCAGGTATTTAGTGTGTTAGAGCATTGGATCAAATTGATTCTACAAAAGGGTAGAATAATTTTGAAAATTTTGTATATATCGTTGGCTAATTGACATATCATCTATTCATTGTACCAATTGTAGGATATGTGATTTTTTTTGTAAATATCTGATTTTTATCTACGTGCAACTAAAATTATATATATATATATATATATATGAACGACCAAGATTCTACCAAATGTTGGAAATGTGATTTTTTGTAAATATTGTCAGCTGATTTGTATCTACATACTGTTGAAATTTTGTTATACAAACGACAAAGATTCTACCAAATGTTGAAGACATGATTTTTTTTGTAAATATTGTTAGTTGATTTGTATCTATGTACAACTAAAAAAATTTATATATAAACTGCCATGATTCTACCAATTGATTGTAAATGCATAACTTTTGTACATTTTGTTAGTTGGTTTGTATATATGTATAGCTGATACTTTTCATTAAACATTTTGAAAACTTTTGTATATTTTTTAAATTGGTTTGTATCTATGTAAATGCAATACTTTTGTACATTTTGTTAGTTATGCAATATTGCAACTTTTCATTGAACAAAATTGACACTTTTTCCAACATTTGAAAACTTGCTACCATAAGAAATTAGATTGGAGTATTCAAAAAGTGAGAGAGGTTATTATAAAGGGGCCCCACATAACCTTGTAGGTTAAGACAAAAATTTTGTATGTGCCATGGATTCTAAGAAACAACCTGTCAAAGTTTAGTTGTTTTTTATACTTAAGGCACTTAAGAGAATGTGTTGGTATGGTGTGGCTTGGAACATTTGGGCAAGTTGGGGAGTGAAAAAGGAGCATTCCTAGCCTAAAAAACCCACTTGAACATGTTGGAGCTGATGGTTTGGGTCCACGATGAACAAAACAAAAGTTATGCAACATTGCAACTTTTCATTGAATGCATTTGACGGTTTTTACAATAGCAAAAAAATTACCATTGCGAACAACTATATTGGAGTCTTCAAAAAATGAGATAGGTTATTGTAGAGGGACTCGCATAATATTATAGGTTGAAATAGAATGTTCGTATGTGCCATGGATTCCAAGAAACAATCTGTCAAAGCTTGGCAATTTTTTGCACTTATGACACTTAAGAGAATGTGCCAATATAGTATGGTTTGGAATGTTTGGATAAGTTAGGGACAAAAATAGCAAAATTCCTAGCATAAACCCACACACTTGAATGTGTTGACATTGATGGTTCAAGCCCATGATGAACGAAATGAAATTCATGCAACATTGCAACTTTTTATTGAATGTATTTGACAATTTTTGCAACATTTGAAAACTTGATGTTGCGAGAAACTAGATTGGAGTATTGAAAAAGTGAGAGAGGTTATTATAGAGGGACCTCACATGACCTTGTAGGTTTAGATAGAATGTTCTTATGTTTCACAAATTCCAAGAAACAAGCCATAAAATTTTGGATTTTTTTACACTTAGTACACTTAAGAGAATGTGTCGGTATAGTGTGGCTTGGAACATTCGAGCGAGTTGGGGAGCAAAAAAGGAACATTAGTAACATAAAATCACCCAATAAAAAGTGGTTTCATTGATGGTTTGGGCCCATGATGAACTAAATGAAAGTTATGCAACATTGCAACATTTAAATGAATGCATTTGATAGTTTTTGCAACATTTGAAAACTTGACACCATAATCAATTGGATTGGAGTCTTGGAAAAGTGAGAGATTTAATTGTAGAGGGAAATCACATGAACTTGTAGGTTTAGACATAATGTTTGTATGTGCCACAAATTCTAAGAAACAACCTATCAAAGTTTGGCATTTTTTTGCACTTAGAGCACTTAAGAGAATGTGCTGGTATACTGTGGCTTATAATGCTCAAGTGAATTGGGGAGTAAAATAGGAGCATGCCTAGCATAAACCCACCCACTCAGATGCATTGGCATTGACAGTTTGGGACCATGAAAAATGAAATTAAAGTTATGCAACATTACAACTTTTCATTGAATGCATTTGAAGGGTTTTTATGTCACGATCAACTGGATTGGAGTCTTGAAAAAGTGAGAGAGGTTATTGTAGATAAAAATCATGTGATCTTGTAGGTTCATATGGAATGTTTGTATGTGTCATGGATTTTAAGAAATAACCCGTAAAAGTTTAGCAATTTGTTGCACTTAGGGCACTTAAGAGAATGTGTTAGTATAGTGTGGCTTGGAACATTTGAGTGAGTTGGGGAGTGAAATAGGAGAATGCCTAGCATAAATCTGTTGAATGAACAAGAAAAATGAGAGGGGGGTGAATCAATTGTATTAAATTAGAACATAAAAAACCCTCAACGGTAATTAGATCCACAAGCATTCATTAAACCCTTACTCTATTATAATGATTAATCATGAAATGCAGATAATAGGAATTGAAACAACACCATACACAAGAGAACACTAGATTTATGTGGAAAACCCAATAAGGGGAAAACCATAGTGAGGATTAGCTCACAATACAAGTAATTGCAAAACTAGTACAAGGGATCACTATCAGAATAGGACACACTATCCAATAAGACTCACAGTCAAGGCTCACTACCACAAAAAAAAAAGAAAATAGAAGAGAAATGTTACATAAAGAACAAATTATCAATGCAATAGGGAATCCACCACAATTACTTCAACACTCTTGCAACTTTGTTTGAAAGATTGCAGAAGCCTTTAGCTCACTGCCTTCAAAAGTCCAACACTTTGAAGTTTGCACTGCTCTGCTCAAATTCTCATCACATTCATCACTCACATATATATTGCATCTATCTTAAGATCTTCCAATAGCACCACTTATTTATATCATCCTCAACTTTGAAAACCTTCTCCAAGGTCAACAACACATCATTTACATTTTTTTAATTTCAAATTAGGTCGGCGGCCAAACATTCTCACGATGGATAGGAATGAAGGAAACCCATATAAATCCTTAATTATGACCCAAAAATTTCCTAACACACCTCAACACACTTCCACAAGCTTCGCATGTAGTGTTAACACTAGGTTAGGCATTACCCATGCTAAACACCATAAAAATATTAAGTACACACTTCCCACTTGATCAAGATGACATGTAGACCACATAAATAACTTTTACATGATCTAGAACAATCCACAATCCACCTAAGATCCAACAAAGACTTCATCCAAACTTGCATCATAGAAATAATTTAATCTAGAACATCTGGATAACCTTATACACACGCCAACACATGAAACACACACTATACTGCACCAAATCAAGAGAAACCTTGAATACTGAAAGATACAATCAACATGAACAACTTCCCAAACCTGAAATTAAATTGCAAAGGAATGTGGAGAAAATACATTTCTCCTAGACCACAACAAATAACACTGAAAACCTAGTTCACACACGTGTGAACACATCTCACTTTGCACAACGATCTAGAAACCCAAACTCTAGATATAACAACTAATGATAACCTTGAACAACATATTAGATCCACATAGGTATAACATCAATATAGAAGAAACGTGGAGCACATCCCGAAGCACATTTTGAACACTTGCACAACACTATTTTTACTGTTTATCAATTTTTCTCAAAAGAACTTAGAAACCAAGTACCAGAGACACCATCTTAGCACATTACTTCATTCCAACACATCTCTAGACACTGAAACATAAGGATAGCTCCATGTACTCACAAAACTTCCTCAATATCTCAACTATACATGCACCAACTACAACACAATTTTCTTAATATCCTCGACATCTTCATCATGCAACATTCTTCCTCAACACATAGTTGACATCAATGACAACACCAACTTATTGGCATCAATGAAAACACATTCTTGCAACAATCTCCCCCTTTGTTGTTGATGGAAAATCATGATGTGAAAACCCATCAAAGACAACACAACAACTCTAAACACATATATGTTTTCCTTTTACTTTCTCTCCCCCTATGTAGATAGACTTTTTCAAATGTTTCTTTCTCCCCCTCTGACATCAATGACAAAGGATAAAGTGTTTTGCATTGTTCTCCCCCTTTGACATTGAAATAAGATACTTTCTCTAAATACTCCCCCTTAGCAGTGCACACAACCAAATCAACAACTCTACACAATGACAACACATGACACTACCTTCTCGCCCTGAGAGGTAGCCACCAAAATTAGTCTAGACAAGAGATGAATCCATAGATCCACTGGACTGATGCAACTCCATATGCATCTAGTTCAAAGGAGGGGCAATAACCCCCAACTTCTCCTAGAGATACTCAAAAGTATCCTTAGGGAGGGCCTTAGTGAATATATCAACAATTTGATCCTTTGTAGGTACATATTCAAGCTTCACCTCATTCTCCATAAACTTCTCTCTCAGAAAGTGATACGTAATTGATATATTCTCTTTCCTTGAATGCATCACTAGATTCTTTGAAATGTTAATTGCACTTGCATTGTCACAAAAGATAGAAATATGCTCATCATGCATTACATTGATATCCTTCAAAGTTTGTCTCATCCATAATACTTGTGTGTAGCAAGATGCTGCTATAGTATACTCAACCTTTGCTTGGATAAGGAAACTGAATCTTGCTTCTTACTCAACCATGACACCAATCTACATCCAAGAAAGAATGCACCACCACTTATACTTTTCCTGTCATCAACACAACCAACCCAATTTGCATCTGTGTATGCACTTAATATGGAATTAGTATCCTTAGGATACCATAATCCAAAGTGCCATTTAAATATCTGAATATCCTCTTCACTGTTACAACATGTGTCTCTTTAGGATCTTCTTGAAATCTAGCCACAAGACAAACTACATGCATGATATCTAGTCTAGTAGAAGTTAGATATAGTAATCCACCAATCATAGATCTATACTTGCTTTGATTAGCCTTCGGTGATTCATCATCCTTGCTCAATTTGTAACTAGTCACCATAGGAGTACATTCTGGTTTGGAGTCATCCATTCCAAACTTCTTCAACATCTCTTTGACATATTTTGACTGTGAAGTGAATAATACCTTTGTTTGTTTGATTGATTTGTAGCCTAATTGACATGCCAAACTCTTTCTGCATTTCCTCTACAAATTTTGTATACATAGCTTCATTTCCTCCAAAGATAATGTCATCCACATACACAACCACTATCAAGGTTTTTTCTTCCTCAAATTTGAAGTAAATATTACTGTTTGGGGTGCCTTTATTGAATCTTTGTTGTAACAAATATCTGTCCAATCTTGCATACCAATCTAGGAGCTTGCTTCAATCCATAGAATGCCTTTTTCAATCTGCAAACTATATTTGGTTGATCTGATATCTAAAATCCTTTCGGTTGTTCCGTGTAAACCTCTTCTTCCAACTCACCATTAAAAAAAGTAGACTTCACATCCATCTGAAAAACTTTAAAGTCTTTGTATGCTAAAAATGCCAAAAACATTTTGATTTCTTCCATCCTAGCCACCAAAGAAAATGTTTCTTTAGAGTTTATTCCTTCCACTTGTGAGCAACCCTTACACACAAGTATTTCCTTATTTCTTACTACTCCATTCTCATTCAGTTTGTTTTTGAATACCCACTTAGTTCCAATTATGTTCTTGTTTTCCAATCTAGGAACCAGTTCCCAAGTCTGATTTATCTCAATCTACATAAGTTATTCTTCCATTGCCTTCATCCAATGTTCATCTTTGCATGCATCATTCACTATTTTAGGTTCAACTTTAGAGAGTGAACATAGATTTACCTCAGATTCAACAACTCTTCTTCTTGTCAATACTCCTTTCCTCTTGTCTCCAATTATCTTTTCTTCAGAATGATTTCCTTGCACATACTTAGGGGTCTTTTTCAAAGCTTCTTCCTCTTCATTCTGCACTTTTTTTTCTTTATCTATTTCTTCTTCTTCTTCACAAGCAGGTTCATCTGACACATATCCATCTATAATAATTGAATTCCGTAGATCTTCGTCAACCTTAACATTTGCACTTTCAACAATATTTCTTAGCCTTTTGTTGTAACATCTGTAAGCTTTACTTTTAGTAGAATATCCAAGGAATATACCTTCATCAGACCTTGCATCAAAATTTCCTAAGTTTTCATCATCTCTTTTGATATAACATTTGCTTCCAAATACTCTAAAGTACTTGACAATATGAATTCTTCTATACCATAACTTATAGGGAGTCTTTGTGCTATTAGCTTTGGCTTGAACTCTATTAAGTATGTAAATGCCAATATGAATTTATTCTGTATAGTAGACTTCTGGTAGGTTAGCTTCTTTCATCATAGTCCTTGCAATTGCAGCTTCTTGCACAATCTTGTTTTTCCTTTCAACCACTCCATTCTATCGAGGAGTTCTAGGGGTAGACAAGTGCCTCTTTATTCCATGAACTTCACAAAACATGTTAAACTCGTTGGAAGTGAATTATCCACCTCTTTCAAACCTCAAACATTTGATTTTCAAATCCATTTCTCTCTCAACCATAGCTTTAAATGCTTTGAATCTATCTAGAGCATTCAAATTTCTCTCTAAGAAAAGTAACCCATGTCATTCTAGAGTAATCATCAATAAAAAGCATGAAATAACCGTCACCTTGAAGACTTCTCACCTTTGTGGGACCACAAAGATCTATATGTATTAATTCTAGTAGTCTGGTAGTAGATTATTCCTTTCCCTTGAAACTAGTCCTTATTTGTTTTCCAAATTGATATTTTTTGCAAATGACATTGATATGCTTTGTGATTCTCGGTAGGTTTCTTACTGCATGAACTAAACCGATTCTAACTAAATTATCAAAATTCATGTGACACATCCTTCGGTGTCATAACCAACTGTCATTAATTCGAGACATAAAACTATGAACATCAACACCCTTGAGCTAATAGATGTTTCCATTTGTCTTCTTACCAACAACAATCATAGTTTCAGACCCTTTTATGATCTCACATATTTCATCCTTAAACAAAATATTATATCCTTTGCTACACATTTTTCCAACATTTAAAAGATTATGCCTTAAGCCTTTAACGTAGTAAACATCTTCAATATTATGCTTGCCATCAAAATGATTGAACCTATTCCACAAATCTTAGCTCCTGAATCATCTCCAAATTTAACTAATCTTCCATCATACTTTTCAAGTTTAACAAAATTAATTTTGTTTTCGGTCATGTGATTAGAGAAGCCATTGTCAACAATCTGGTAGTTTTTATCATGTTTATCATGAAAAGCAGAAACCAAAGTACCTTCAACCTTATCCTTCTTCTTTGGAACACTTTCCTTCACACAACTTTCAGAGTTAACAAAATTAGATTCATCTGTTAAAGCTAAGAACAAGCATTCATCATCATCTCCATAATCATATTCATCATAAAAATTACCAACATCTTCTCTAACATAGTAGCTTCTCTTAATCATCTTTCCTTTGTTCTCCTTACTTTTATTGTTCGCAACTCTATTTGGACATCTTGAAGCATAATGACCTATCTTTCCACAACTAAAACATTTGAAAGGTAGTTTACCTTTGTACTTACAGGTGCCCTTTTTCATCCTTCTTACAAATTTAGCTTCCACATCATTAAGATCTTCTCCATCTGAATCTTCAACCTTTTCTAATTTTCTAGCCTTGAAAGAAGTCTCTACTTTTGTACCATTTTTCAAACCATGTTTTCTCATTTCACATGAAGTTAGTGTACCCAACAACTGATCTCTAGAATAAGTATTAAAATTTGCAACTTCCTTAATAGCAAATAGGTTTTCACTGTAAGAATCAGGAAGAGATCTAAGAACTTTCTTTACCACTCTAGGTTCTTTGACTTGTGCACCAAGACCTCTCATTGCACTTACCATCTCATCAACTCTCTGCATGTAAATTATGATTGTTTCATCTTTAGACATTCATAGGGTCTCAAATTGTGCCTTCAGATTCTTTAACTTTGCTTGTTTAACCTTATCATCTCCTTCATAAATGCTTTCTAGCTTGTTGCAAACTTGTTTAGCAGTCTTTAGATTCATAACTTTTACTAATTCAAAATTTGAAAAACTATTCAAAAGAATAAATCTTCCCTTACCATTAATTTCATGTGCCTTGATTTCATCACTTATGCTTGGACCATTTGCAAGTGTGACATATTGAGTCTTTATTGCCTTTTCAATCTCATAACCATAGGATGCCAAATATCCTTCCATCTTTGTCTTCCAAAATGCATAGTCTGTACCATCAAACTTAGGGCAGTCTAACTTTGTTACCAATTATTGAATCAACAATACGACTGAGAAGGGGGGGTGAATTAGTTGTATCAAATTAAAACATCAAAAACCCTCAACATTAATCATATACATAAACATTAATTAAACCCTTACTCTGTTATAATGATTAATCATGAAATGTAGATAACAAGAATTGAAACAACGACACCATACACAAGAGAACACCAAATTTACGTGGAAAACCCAATAAGGGAAAAACCATGGTGAGGATTAGCTCATAATATAATAATTGCAAAATTGGTACAAGGGCTCACTACCAAAATATGACACATCGTCCAATAGGGCTCACTGCCATGGAAAGAAAAAAGATGGAAGATAAATGTTACATAGAGAACAACTTCTCAATGCAATAGGGAATCCACTACAATTACTTCAACACTCTTGCAACCTTGTTTGAAAGATTACAGATGCCTTTAGCTCACTACCTTCAGAAGTCCAACACTTTGAAGTTCACACTACTCTACTCAAATTCGCATCTATAATTTTGTAATTCGCATCAAATTCATCACTCACATCTATATCACATCTATCTTAGGATCTTCCAACAACACCACTCTTATTTATATCATCCCCAACCTTGAAAACCTTTCCAAGGTCGGAAACACACCATTTACATTTTCAATTTCAGATTAGGTTAACACCCAAACATTCCCATGGTGGATAGGTATAAGGGAAACCCATATAAATCCTTAGTTAGGACCCAAATATGTCCTAACATACCTCAACCTGCTTCCACAAGCTTTGCATGTAGTGTTAACACCAGGTCGATCGTTACCCATCCTAAACACCATAAAACTATTAAGTACAGGCTTCCCACTTGATCAAGATGACACAAAAACCACACAAATAACTTTTGCATGATCTAGAACAATCCATGATCCACCTAGGATCCAACAAAGACTTCATCCAAACTTGCATCATAGAAATAATTCAATCCAAAACATCTAGTTAACCTTATATGCACACAAACACAAGAAACACACACTATACTACACCAAATCAAGAGAAACCTTGAATACTAAAATATACAATCAACATGAACAACTTCCCAAATCCGCACAACCTAAAACCAAACTACGGAGGAATGCAAAACAAATACATTTCTCCCAGACCACAAAAAATAACACTGAATACCTAGTTCACACACTGGAGAACACATCTCACTTTGCACAATGATCCAAAAACCCAAACTCTAGATATAGAAACTAATGACAACCTTGAACAATTTATCATATCAACACAAGCATAACATCAACACAGA
The DNA here is from genome assembly GCA_007258455.2 of Sequoia sempervirens. Taxonomy (NCBI): domain Eukaryota; kingdom Viridiplantae; phylum Streptophyta; class Pinopsida; order Cupressales; family Cupressaceae; genus Sequoia; species Sequoia sempervirens. The sequence goes on along the minus strand of VDFB02124225.1, from coordinate 8,040 downwards.
AGAAACACGAAGCACATCCCATAGCACGTTTTGAACACTTGTGTTGTGTGGTCTCATAACATGCCCCAAGAATGTAAGGCTTGGCAATTCAAGTAAAAAATTAATGCTTATGGAAGGTTTTGGTTGGAAAAAAGATCACTGAAGGAAAAAGATAAAGTGGAAACATTTGAAATAATTCATGGTTTGAGAGCACCGGGTGTTGAATATACCAGGTGTACAGGGAAGCCGGGTTGGTTGGAGTGTTTAATACGAGGTTTGGTAAGTTGTTGCGATCCAAGAGTAAAGGTCCAAATGTTTTGAAGGTTCCAATGGTAACCAGGATCTGGATGAATTTTGTTCTAGTAAAAGTTGAAGTATGTCGGGTACTGGGTATCGGGTAAAATTGCATTGGCGTTGAAGTGTTAAAGTTGGTTGTTTAATTTTTCCCGAAAGCCTAAAATGTTTGGTAGCTCACCTAAAGTGATAATTACATGAGAATACACTAAAAGAATGTTATTTATGAATTGTTCTATAAGTTGATCTATTAATGATAGTTTTATTTTAATGAGAGTTTTACTAATGTTTTTTAAAAGGGATTGATATATGGAATTTTATGTCTAGGAGAAATAGTTTGTTGGACTATGTTTTAGTATTGATGGTTAGGAAAACTTGGATTGCAAGAAGATCCAATGATGGTACCAGGTTTGGTGGCACACTCTGAAAGCTCATGCAAGAACAAAGTTTGTCGTGAAGAAGCACCAGTAACCGGGAGATCATGGATCTTGGTATTATGCATGTGACGAAGGAGGGTGCCTAGCTCTGGGGTGATTTACTTCTGGGTGTTTTATGCTCGAGCCCGAACTTGAATGTAGGAATAAAAGTGCTAGTGGATTTTAATAACTAGTTCCACCTAATCTCCCTAAATATCCAGCAGAGGAAGTTCCTACATTTTTTTTGACATATATACTCGGTCTAGTTTGATTTCTTGATCTAATTTTAAAGACATAAGTTCAAAAGTTTCAAAGTGCTAAAGAAGGTTGACATCTGTTGACTTATTTAGAATTTTTCTTGCTAGTTGTCATGTGCCACGTGCCTTGCTGCAATTTGTCCCTTGGATTTCCTCTTATGTGTAGATTGAATTTCCTAGGTGTCTTGTTATTATAAAAGACTAGGAGATGTTTCATTTTAAGTTAAGTTTAGAATTTGTGGATGTTGGAGTACCAAAAAATTTTCAAGTTTTTTTCTTTTTGCCATTTTCTATTCCAATCTAGACTAAAAACTTGTATGTTTCATTAGAAGTTAACTAATATCAAAGTCAATTTCAAAGCTATTTCCTGATATGAAACCTTACGTATCTGATTGTTTGTTCCTATAGGACAAGACTGTGTGTTGTGCCGTTTAAGGGTGCATACTGACACTATCTGGTGGCAAATAATCCCCATTTCTTTAAACTTTTGCATCATTCTATGCCTAGCTGTGAAGCAATTTGGTGACATATGGAATGGTTTGCTTTGGTTTGGTTGTTTCTTGAGGCATGCGTGGATAATACCTGGGAGAAATTTTACTTTTAGTAAATTTTTATGCTTTATTTTAGAATATATGTTTTATATTCCAAAAATGTTCCAAAATGATAAATGCATGGATTTTATGATAAATATTTTGATTCTATGAAATTTTCAAATGCTTAATGCTAAATCTACTTGAATGTATGCAAGTTATTTTAATTTCATGAAATATTATTGTAAATCCTTTGATTTCATGAAGTTGTTAAATGACCAGATTAAGATTATGCTCATATCTTTTTGATACCATCCAAATCCTTAACAATCGTTTACCCCTCATGTTTAACAACAATATCACAATGAACCCTGAGTGAACTTAGTGTGTCAATACCTAACATAAATGATCCTTGGGATCAAGTCAAGTTTTCCTTAGATTTAGGTTTCTCGCTAGAGTCTTTCAAGAAAGGTAGGTTCTTGTGGTACTTTGTGAGAATTTATCTATTGTTGGTGTGTGAGTAACATCCGTGTCAACAGGAGTGGCACTAGAAGGAGGGCCTCCCTTTTTGTATTTGGAGTCGGTGTTGTTGGCCTGGTTCTGAAGTTGAAGTTTGCTTGTGAGGTGGAAGCATAAGCAAGTTTGTAATGGAGAGTGAAAAGGAAATTGAAAAGCTCCGAAAAATCCTTAACTAGAGGCTTTATCCCTTAATTTTGTTCACTTTTGGTAGAGTTACTGAGTGCAGGATTCATGATACAATAGATCATAGTGAACTTGACTATAAAGTTTTTCTAACTAGGGTAAGTTTGGCCACTTATAAGGTAATTTTTTTAACAAAGGAATCCCTAAATACGAGAAGAAAGGAACCATTACTCGAAGGAGGTTTGAATTTTAAGAAAATGCCTAACCCTAGTGAAAATGGAAATATTGGAGGTTTAACCATTAAACCAAACTGATTCACTAACCACAATTGTTATGAGAAGGTTCCAAAAAAATTATAGGAAAAGAAGCAAAGTCATTAAGATGTGGAAATATCACGTTCTAAACGTGAACTTGAAAGGAGTGAGTCATCAATCATCACACACATGGAAGATGATAATGAGAATAAAGAGTAGGTTAAACGAGTGGGAGATGCATGCTTTTCACCCCTAACTACGAATCCACAACCTAAAAGGGAAGAGATTCTTGATTTTACATAAAATGCAAAATATCAAGTTTTTACTTTCTCTCTTTCTGACAATTGTGCAAATTATATTAGGATCTAGCCTAACAATATGAATAGTGATGTTGGGATTAAAGATAGGACAAAGAATTGAAGAAATCTTGGAGAGAAGGAAAATCAAGAAATAAATATAGCCATTCATGGAACAGAGCTGAACGAGATGGAAAACCATGAATGAGGACTAGAAGAAGGTACAAGACCGAGAAAATAGTGAAGGTGTGTGTAATCGACCATTAATGAGGTCGTTTCCATACATTTTAGCCAAATTATTGGTAAGTATGCATTCAAATTTTCATTTATTAAATGCTAAAAAATTCAAATAATTCATTATTACAGTAGGTTTTATTCAAGTAAATTTAAAGATAAACCTGCTAAGATTCTAACAAAGAGTATTATGAAGTTAGTGGTAGAAATTAGGGTAAATTGTTTAATTAGGGTTAGTCACTTGATTAGGGTAGATTTTAGTTAGTTAGGTTAATTTTCTTTAGTAGGGCTTTTTCTTGCTTTCTAGTTTTGTTCTCGGCATTAAAAAAATCTTCTTAAGCTAAAACACATGATGATTGAATTCTTAAACATTGCACCAAAAATTGGAAAAGGTAAAACCATTTGGAATAAATACATGCTTGAGTGGAGAAAAGAAGAAAATTCATTATATTTCATATATACATGGAAAGTACAAAATTCTCATCATAAAGCGATATAAAAGAGTGGGAAAGAGAAGCAAAAAGGAGCCTTGCTAGAACAATGGGTAGGCTGGTCATTCAATTTGAGCTGCTTCATCCATGAGGAGTGTGTACTCCAGGTAAGTGTTGTCGCTATGGTCGTCAAGGTTGGGGGTATGCAAATCAGTAAGGAAGGGCAGAAGAGGAATTACTTCCCCTTGTTCCATAAACCATAGAATGTCATCAGTGGAGAGGATTCTCATGGATAGATGAGCAATAGAGAGAACATGGTCCAAATTTCTCAGGAAGTTGGGCCACACTAAAATCACTACTGCAGAATGAACTTCAACTACAGATAGGTCAGGTACAAAGAGAAGTCAGACATGCAAAATTAGCATTATGCATTCAATTAGGTCCATTCATCAAGTAAACCAAATTCACATTAATCCACTCATCAGATAAATCCACTTCATCATCCATTTAAATTAAATAAATTAACTTTATTTGATTTAAGTCTATCATTTCCTCATTTGATTAAATAAATCAATTTTAATCAAACCATAACATTTCATCTTTCATAAACCATCTTCTAATCTCATCTCATGCAAATTAATCCACCTTTATCTTGCATCATCCCTTTAATTAAATAAATCAAACATTTATTTAATTAAATCCCAAATGCATTTTCCATCCCTTTTGATTTAAATAAATCAAATATTCAAGTCAAATGGGTCAAAAACCCCTAAACATCATCTAAGCTAATCTAATCCTAATTAGCCTAATCTAACCACCCATCACATCCTCTAGCTTTTCCCACTTGCACCAATAAATCATTTTAACTCATTTATAAATTCATCATTTTCTTTCAACTTGGCATAAAAAAATGGAATATGAAGACAAGTTGACTTGTCCCTACTTCATGTCCTCCCACTCAACATTTATAACATTTATTTGCAACAACTTTATTTCATGTCCTCCCACTCAACATTTATAACATTTATTTGTAACTTTATTTCATGTCCTCCCACTCAACATTTATAACATTTATTTGCAACAACTTCTTTATTTCATGTCCTCCCACTCAACATTTATAACATTTATTTGCAACAACTTCTTTATTTCATGTCCCCCACTCAACATTTTTTTAAACATTTATTTCACAACCTATGACAAGTTGACAAGTGGCTCCATTTGATTGGCTAAATCATTATCCCACATTGATCCATTTTGAGCTCTCTTCCAACTTGAAAATCTATAAATAGAGGGCTTATTCTTCAACAAGCAAAGTTATTTTTCAATGGAGAGCATTTTTTCCACTCCACAATCTTAGCATTTCACTCATGCAATGCAAGAACGAAGTATCCTCTCCCCTTGCGCAGTAATGTGATCTTGGGTGTAAGAGAAACGATTATTGTGCTAAGTTGCCACAAATCATGCAAAGTTACTCTCTTCAATGGAGAGCTAATTTTCCACTCCACAATTTTAGCATTTCATCCACAACTCATGCAATAATCAAAGTATCCTCTCCCCTTGCGCAGTAATGTGATCTTGGGTGTAAGAGAAATGATTATTGTGCTAAGTTGGATCCACAACTCATGCAAAGTTACTCTCTTCAATTGAGAGCTAATTTTGCCCATCTTCATAATATCTTCATATCAATTTCATCATCGAGCTTAACAAAGGATTGGGAAAGAGCTATTTTCCACAAGTAAAGTTATCATGCAGGTTTATCGTTAGAGCTTGGAGCATTCTTGGAGTCTTATAGATCGTTTTTATATCATGTTTTGCATCATGTTTACATCTTAGATTAATGTATTGCATCATAGTTACATTTTATCATCCATCTTGCATCATAGTTACATTTTAGATTACTTCATTTTAAGTTTGCATTTGAGCATATGTAGAATCATGCATAGAATCATATAGTTCAATACCATAGCATCCACCTCCACTTGTTCATTTATCATCAACATCATCCTTCATCCATCATGGCATTCATCATCATTGTTTGCACATAGTTTCATGTAGGCATATAGTTGGCTTGAATGTTGAATATCAATCTCATTTCTTAAGTGTCATTCTAATAACCTTTGTGCACATAGAAATCTAAGGGCCAAAAAGGTTTAAAAGAATCATTTAGGAATAGAGGACAATAAGATGTTCTTGGAAGATTTATCTTTATTGCAACTTAGAATAGTTTTACTTTGCTTTGAGTCTTTCAATATAAATCTTTTCATTAAGGTTTGTGTTGATAATAACTTTGCATATTTAACACACACACACAAAAGCTGGGCTAAAATCGAAGTTGGGTTTGAATTCAACCCGTAATATGCCCTCCTCAAAATCTCACTTAAAAGCCTCCCAGAACCATGTGTAGGGAATGTAGTGGAAGGGAGTCCGTGAGAAAGAACACTTTTCCAAGCCTCTAGGTCATAATTTGATTGAGAAAGTCATTATAGCAATGAACACAAGCGAGGAAAAGGGGAGTATCCATAGCCTTAAAGCAAGAAAGCACAAGCAAAGAGAAGAGAAAATTGAAGAAATTAAATGAAAGTGAGGAATTTAGAAGGACAAGGCTCAATTTATAGAAATACGCAAAGATAATAAACCTAGATAGAAAATATATTCCAATGCAAGTTGAGGTGGAAGTAGTACAATTTTCTCCAAAATTAAAAGTGAAATCAAATAAATTCTCACAAAAATGGTGTCTAGTGCTTTGAGGTTTGCTAGTATGAAGATCATGAATCGAGCAAAATTGAGATTTCAAAATTAAATGGTGGTCATTTCAGTATATTTCATCGAGTTGTATTAATTATAAAGATGTCTAGGTGTGCTTTTTAGAAATAAAGTTAAGCCGGTAAGGTGGCACACGTTAGCATGTGGAAAAATTCAAGAAAATAATATGTGTGTGATAAGGCGTGCGAATTAAATGAAGAGTATGATGGTCGGGCTTAAGTATAATCATGACAAGTCTGATGCATTAATGTGAGTGCAAAGCCGCCAAAATAAAAAAATTGTTGGCCAAGTTTATTTTAGTGGGTTGCCATGAAAGTAAAATGGAAGGGTCGTAATCGACATCTCTAAATTTAGAATTAATCAGGTGATTTGGTAACTTGCTGCTAAATTTTAACTTATGTATATTTTTCGGGGTAGATAGCAAATTGTAGTTAGCTAAAATCTAGCATAAGGATGGTAAAATTTAGCTGAAAAGTTTCACATACAAGAAATAATTAACCGAGTCTTTTGGGAATTGGTGAAATGATGAAGGGATTTACATTGAATGAAAAATCAAAAAGTAACCTTCACTATTGTTGTAATTCCCAACCTAATAGTGAGCTTCATTGCCTGCAAGTTGAAGCAAAAGAGCTGACAATGAAATATCAAATGAAAAAAAGAATATCAAAGAAATATCAAAAGAGAAAATTCAACTCTTTAGGCTATCCAAATATCTCTACCGGGGCTATATACACCTGACTGGTAGTAGAGCTATGTTTGGGGGAATTACAGAGATAACCTTGATGGGGCTATAAACGCTTGACTAGTAGCAAGGCTCTATCCAAGGTTGGCTTTGGAGGATTACTAAATTATGTATCTTAATGTCAATGAACTGGTTTTTCACCAAGTTCCAAAGATGGGAATTAATTAATGCACACATTGATACTTTTAGTGGAGTTTTATAATTTTTATGCTGGGATTCAGGTAAAGGTAAGGAGTTATTGTAGAAAAAAATGCATAAGTTATAATTTATAGCGGATAATTGAATCCTGGGTTTCTTTTAAATTTGGTTTTTTGGTTGCAAGTTTTTGTGTGGTCACAGAACACACCCCAAGAATGTAAGGCTTGGGGACCCAAGTAAAAAATTAATGCTTATGGTAGGTGTTGGTTGGAAAAAGTTCACTAGAGGAAAAAGTTAAAGTGGAAATATTTAAAATAATTCATGGTTAGAGAGCACTAGGTGTTGAATATACCGGGTACCAGGAAGTTGGGTTGGTTGGAGTGTTTAATGTGAGGTTTGGTAAGTTGTTGCAATCTGAGAGTAAAGGTCTGAGAGTTATGAAGGTTCTAGTGGTAACCGAGATCCAAGTGAATTTTGTTTCGATAAAAGCTGAAGTATGTCGAGTACTGGGTACCAAGTAAAAATGAATTGGCGTTGAAGTGTTAAAGTTGGTTGTTTAATTTTTCCCGAAAGCCTAAAATTTCTGGTAGCCCGCCTAAAGTGATAATTACACAAGAATGCATTAAAAGTGTGTTATTTATGAATTGTTCTAAAAGTTGATCTATTAATGATGGTTTTATTTTAATGAGAGTTTTACTAATGTTTTTTAAAAGGGATTTGATGTATGGAATTTTATGTGTACGAGAAATAGGTTGTTGGACTATGTTTTGGTATGGATGGTTAGGAAAACTTGGATTGTAAGCAGATTCGATGATGGTACCAAGTTTGGTGGCACACTCTGAAAGCTCATGCGAGAACAAAGTTTGTTGCGAAGAAGCATCAGTAACTAGGAGACCGGGGATCCTGGTATTACACATGCAATGAAGGGGGATGCCTAGCTTTGGGGTGATTTACTTCCAGATATTTTATGCCCAAGTCCGAACTTGAATGTAGGAACAAAAGTATTGGTGGATTTGAATAAATAGTTCCACCCGATCTCCCCGAATATCCAACAGAGGAAGTTC
>VDFB02124223.1:0-20529 GCA_007258455.2 Sequoia sempervirens | reverse complement strand
TTTCCATTCTTTCCTTTGTCTTGTTGGGTGTGTTGATTCTCTTTAAGGACATGGTCACCAACATGAAACTATTGAAAACAAAATTTATTGTTGTAGATTCTCATTTTTATTATACCTTAGGTTGATTTCATGCCCACATAAGATGAATTTACTATTGAATGTATATAAATCTAATGCAACTACAATAAATTTTCTAATACTTATAAACTATGTAGTATTGAGGTTAAAGGCTATACATACCTACATGATTTCAAATATGTGTATGCCCTAAAAAAATGTTAATTATACAACTCACCAAAACCCTATCAAATGTTATATCAGTTTATAAGTCTTAAGGCCTTCTAGACTCAATTGTGAGGAATGTTTTTGCATTAAGATTATTTGAGTAATTTTGGAAAAAAAATCCAAAATTTTTAAAATAATTAAAAATTTTTAACTCTTTTACGATGTAAGAGTTGATCAAGAACTCTGCAAGAACAAATGATAATCTATAGCCAAAACAAGAAGCACTAGAATTTTTGCATTACTAACCAATTGATATAATACATACAAAATGGTACATTATGTATAATGTGAAACCCCCTATATATATGGGCAAGGATGAGACCTAAGAATAAGTAAGATCATAAAAAAGTTTCATAATCTTATGAATTAGAAACAAATATAAAATGAATTAAGAAAAAAATAAAAAATCCTAGAAATAAACTTAAGTAGAATAATGTGAATAGGACCTCATCTAAGAATATTTAAGTAATATTCCTCACTCACACAAAAAATGCCACATAAATTAACGAAAAATGGGTCCATATTAGATTGAAGGGTGGAAACTAAGTTAGGTGCATGTATGGCTCTTCATAAATGGTTCAACAGGTTTCATAGAGCCCACAACCTTTTGTGTGGTGACAAGAGAAACCACATATGGGGGAAGGATAATTTCCACCCAAAAAACAAGAAACATTTAAATAGTATGGTGGTGGGGATGTGTGGGGTTCACACACACTATATTGCATATGCCATAATAAAAGTAAAATATTATATCCATAATATGAACACTATGTCTTTACAAATGTAATATCACACCAACATCGAAACCCTTGATGAATTTGATTGCAATAATATATATATATATATATATATATATATCATTTAGTACAAAATGGAGCTTGACTATTGTATCTAGATTTTCGCAAAGTTAGAGACCATTTTTTTTGCACCACTCATATCAATGCAAATTATGACTATGCTTGTTTCAAAATGTAAAAATAGCAGGTGAAAAAAGTCAAGCCTCTAATGTTCAAATGGACTATAGCTTAAGAGTAGGAAGAGGAGGAAAAGGATTCCAATCATTTAATTTTCCTAATGGTTCACTCATGCTTTTTCCCTTATTATTTTGGACCCATTTTTATTAGATTTTCATAAATATAATAATAATCTTCAAGATTCACAATCATGCATGAAATTGATCAATATATTTTTATACTTATTCACTTTCATATGCATCTACCTAATAATTTATATTCATATCTTGAAGTAAAGAAAAAATTAAATAATAAAAATTAAATTATATGCATTCCTAAATTTAGCATTGATTTAAATATGAATACATTCCTTTCTTATGATCTTGTTTCAAAACGATATGATGGACTAGGGTATTAAACATAAAAGAAGAAACACATTTTCAACTACTTTTTCTATTAAACTGTTTTTCCAGAATTGCATGCACTTAATCTCTTCACAATAAGACTATTTAGGATAAACCAGAACATCATTGATCAATGCTCCAGATATCGATGGCAGTTCAAGAATTTAGCCAGAAATTTCAATGGTTTTGAGTTGAGGTTGTGGTTGAGGGCGCTTGGGGACTGTCACAGTAAGCACTCCATTCTCCATGCCAGCTTTCACCTCATCCAGATTTGCATTCTCAGGTATCCTGATAAGCCTGATGAAGCTCCCTCTCCACCGTTCAACACAGAGATATTTCTCCTCTACCTCCTCTTCTTTCCTGCGTTCTCCGCTTATTTGAAGAATTTGATCATCTGACACTGCTATTTTCACCGCCTATTTCTTAATCCTGCAAGAACAACAAAGATAAAAAGGGAAAATTTATTCAAGCAAAAATCATCAATTAAATAGTGAATAAATAAATACCAGGAAGGTCGGCCTTGAAGATATAAGCATCAGGAGTTTCCTTCGCATCCAGCTGCATTTCGGCTCTTTTCAACTCGTTAGGAGCATCAGGAGTTTCCTTGCAATCCACATTTATCTCGGTTCTTTTCAACTCATCCATATGCTTCAAAAAAGCTAAACGATCAGATAGGCAGTGCAGTGCTTTCGGTGTTGTGGATTATGGTGATGAACCTTCAATGGAGATCAGCGAAAGAGCTTTTTACAGAGTGGGAGGCAGCCAAGAAATGTGAGTACAGAAGTACCAGCCCTTCGTTGCTTTTTAATGGATTGGGCGGGAATGCAACGGGAGATGCAAATTCAAAATTGAATTTTAAATCTAACCGTAGCAGTGATTGTTATCGTGGATAGCTAAAGGCAAGCAACAGAGAACATAACGAAAACGAAAAGGTAAGAGGGCCCACAAGCGCCACCTAAGCGGGCAAAAGCTTAGTGTGTGATCTTTAAGCCCAGCCTGGGATTTTAATAAGAGATGACAAAGGAAATTTGATCTGGGTTGTGTCATTCAACCTACCGAATGACACCAACAATGAGGCGGAAGCAATTGGCTTATCTAAAGGCCTTAAGTTTTGTGTGGACAATGACATCCACTCGGTCGATATAAAAGGGGACTCCAAAATTTTAATAAGGGCAGTCAGTACAAAATTAGCGCCAAGATGGAAGCTTAAGGCTTGGTTGGATTTCATATATCCTATGTTGGAGTTGGTAAGGGATGTGAGGATTGAACATATCTTTAGGGAGGCGAATAGGTTAGTTGACGGGTTAGCAAATGAAGGGGTTGACCAGTTAGTACATGCAAAAGGCTCGACAGACCCAAAAGTTTGGAAAAATCTGGAAGCTTTATATTTAGCATAACTCAATCTCCCAAGGCCGTAAGGGATAAAGGAAAAACCCAATTTCCTTTGGTGTCTCTGGCAAGTTTCTATATGGTGCTACAAACTGGTTTGAGTTAATTTATGGTAGCACTGGTTTCCTGTGGTTCTTTCAACTCCCTTTCAATGTTTGCGTAGGAAGGCTTTAGGATGACCACAACCAAGGTGGCACGATGTTGGGGTTAATCCTCTCCATTATAGCCTGCATGGTTAGTAGGGAAGTGGGTGGAGCCAAATGGACCGACTTCTAAAGCCCTATGTGGTTGCAACCAAAACAGTGAAGTTTCTAACGTTCCCATTCCGGGGAGTAGTTTATGCAGGGAAGCTCTGGAGTCTTGGTAGCTTTTCAAGCGAAATATGTAGCCTTCTTTTGTATCTTCTACAAGTTAGCAGATAGGCAGAGCGTATCTATTGTCTGTTTGTAATGAATAAGTTGTTTGGGATATGTAATTTCTCCCTCGAATCAAATGTAATTAATTAAATGTAAAAGGAAAAAAACAAATGGAAAATGAGAAGTTTCTAGATGGCAGGAATATTCCAGAAAGATAGAGATAAGGATTAAAATATTTATTTGTAAGAGACAAGTCGGCCTTAGATCTAGAAAGGTCTAGGTAGTTTCTAGAATTATCTATGTAATTCTTAAGACCTCTATTTAAGGAGGTAGATGTAATGGATTGTGGGTGGTGGAGTGTTGGAGCTGATCAAGTATGATGAGTTTATGAATTTGTAAGATCTCTATTGATGATGAATGAAATATAAGTCTATGGCATTTTATGAGTTTATTATTCTGTGTTGTGTATTGATCCATATCCATCCACCCCTATGATCAATGATATCGAGCCGTAGGTTAGGATGGCTAAATTTGCTACCAAAGGTCATTGTAGTCTGGAAGTGTACGATTTGGAGCTGCCGATTTGATGAGAGATTGTAGAAGTCGCATGGAGGATGCTGGTTTGAAGAGATTCTTGTTTAGCCGTCAAAATGGAGATTGCTTCTAATAAAGATTAAAGGAGTTCGTTGCATTGTAGAAAGCCACAGCCTGTTAAAAAAAAAAATGAAAAGGAAAGAGATGCCGATTTGGAAGAAGAAATCGCAAGGATTTTTTTGAGAAGCTGTTTTAAAAAGTCAAAGAAAAGGAAGGCACTGCAGATTTGAAGTTTGCAGAAACAATAAGGAATGCAGATTGGTGTTTGATATTATAATTTAAATCTCTATTGCAGATCAATGTTTGAAGTTGCAGATAAAGATTTTGAAGGGGCAGATATATAGTCACCGTAAATTGTGGAAGAAAATAATTGATGGTTTAAAAGATCACAATTTATCATTTGTAGTGCTCTTTGAATTTTCATGGCATCAGTTATTGAGGGGGATTTTAGCCAATATTAAAGGAGATTGCTGTTTTAAAAAGAGGTGCCAGAGCAAAGCATAAAGGTGCAGATTTAAAAAAGAAGGAATCGCTGCAGAAAACACTAGGCAGTTATTAGCAGCTGTTGGAGAATTGCAGGTATAGAAATATGTTTTTATTTGATATATAGAGGGTTGTTTTTGAATGCAGATTGTGTTGTTTTGAGCTATCTAGAAAGAAGACGCAACCAACCCCCATCTAATGCCTGAATGAAATCGACGTAGAAATTCCAAAAGGTTGCAGATCGTGGTCGCAAAAGTATGTATTGCAAGATGTTGACAGTCAAAAATTGGTAGAGTGAAGGCAGGCGAAGATTGCAAAATTGAGGTAAGTTTATTTGTTTGATTCAATGGGAAAAGCTGATAGAGTAAAGAAAGAGAAAACAAAAGATTTAGAAGAAGAATTAATAAAGGTGAAGAAAGAAAATACAAGTTTAAAATGTGAAAAGGATTTTTTAGAAAAAGAATTGGCAAAATTAAGAAAAGAAATGGGAGCGGAAAAATGTAGCCTTTTAAATGTAATTAGTGATTCTAGAGAGGCAATTGAAGAGCTAGAGGATAGGTTAAAGTTTGTGGAACAAATACATAATTTGAAGGTGAAGGAATCATCCAAACTTAAAGAGAAGAATAAAGAGCTTGAAGAAAAACTAAAATTGTATGAGGAGATCAAGGAAAAGAATGAGGAATTGGAACAAAGAATGAAATTTGTTGATGATTTAGAAGAAAAGGCAAAGAAATTAGAAGAAGAGATTAGTTTATATAAAGATAAAATATCAAGATTGAATGAAGAGAATGAATGTTTGAAGGCAAGGAAATCCATATGTGATGTTTCATGTAGTACAGAGGATTTAAATTTGTCAATTGAGAAATGTGTTTTTGCTGAAGAAATTTGTGATAAAAATTGTCAAAAAGATAATGTTGTTAGATGTGATGGCAATGAAAAAAATGTTGGTTTAAAGATCATGGAAAGAATGGGATACAAAGGTAAAGGCTTAGGAAGGCATGATCAAGGGATGAGAGAGCCAATTAAGCCAATAATGAGGCCAAAACATGAAGGACTTGGATATGTGACAGGTAAAGGAAATAATACAGGTGTAACCAAATTTGTTAAAGAAATGGAATATGTGCAATGTTGTCATTGTAACAGGAAAGGTCATATAAAGGATACATGTTGGGATCTACATCCTTGCAGTATTTGTGGTTTGAAGAGTCATTCTGAAAAGACATGTTGGAACAAAGAGTGCAAGAAGGATTCTATGGCAGGTTGCATGAAAATAGATTGTGGATGGGTTTACGGATCGAGTTGGCAGAAAATTACAGGTATGATCAAGAACTTGTTTAAGTATAAAAGTTCGCAAGTGAAAGTTGATGGCATTCAAGCAAGGTTTTCAAAAGGTATAATTGATAATAAGTTTGAAGATGATAGCAATCATGGAAAGGCAAGACATCAAAGAAGGTGGAAAGTTACAGATAGTGAGTTTGCAGAGAAGAAGACTTCCAATTTGAAGTTCTAAGAATTTCAAGTTTGAATGACTGCCGCAGCAGTGGGATGAGAGTTCAAAAGAGTCGAGGAAAGAGATCTGCAAATCGTAGAGATGGTTTGAAGTTTAAAGACTTGGACAAAGACAAAGGCTTTCTCAAGTTTGAAGATATCAAGCAAATAAAAGGATTTGCAAAGGCAACAGTCAAGAGCAAGGAAATTTATGCAGTAGCATTTGAGGTCAAAATTAGGGGGGAGTGTTGGGAAATGTAATTTCTCCCTCAAATAAGATGTAAAAATATTAATTAAATTAGAAGTTTCTAGAGGTTCCACCTGGACTAGAGATTAGGAATAAAGTAAAATTTGGTAAAGTTCTAGAAGTTATTTTTATGTCGGTTAGGGTTGGATAAATTCTAGAAGTTTAGGGTTAGGTAAATTCTAGAAACTTATTTTATGTCGGCCGAGGTAAAATAATATGTCAGCCTATATTCTAGATTATTCTAAATGTATCTAAAGTCCTCTATATAAGAGGCAGATGTAAACCATTTTTGGGCAAGCAATTCAATACAAATATTTGGAACAACAAATCGTGTTTTATTTGTGTGTGTGTTTATTCATGAATTGTTGAGTTCATGTTTGCTTATTAGTGTTGATCTGTATCCATCCACCCCTATCACACCAAAGATTTTCAAGCATTGCAGTTACCATTCTCACTTTTTTTTTTATCTGTTTTACATTGTATTTTTCTTTTCTTTTTAAGCTTTTATTTAAGAGTGCAATGAACAATGTTTTTAGATCTTTGTTTTCCTCTGATTAGATGTTAGGATTGAGGGTATCTCTTGGTGGCTTGCCATTTTCTACTGGATAAGTTAGACATAAATTTGGAAGAGCTTAAACAATGCGCAGGTTCTAGTGTTCATTTTGAAGGAAACAAAAATAGATAAATAGTTCATAATATTCACATCTCCCTTGTCATTCATGTGCATGGGAGATGATAAAAATTATATATGAAATATGAGTGATTTGATAAACATTCACTTATAAAATAAATGCTTGCTGTTTGTGTGAAAACATTAAAATAAAGATTATATTTTACTTCGCAAACTTGTATGTACAAATATATTTTAAAACATGTCTTGTGAAGATTGCATTATGGATCTTCAAGAAATATTCAAGTAAGCTCATTCAAAGTGACCTAGCTAGTTGTGTATCTGTATATTGGTGATACAGGTATTGATTCTGTCTGGTTTGAAATTTATGTCGTACCATTATATGAAATGAACTGTGATAAAGGACAAAGACAACAATCTAAAGTGGGATCTCAGAGAGGTGGTGATAGAGGATCACGTGATTGTTCCATGCTTAAGTCTCTCCGCTGTAGAGAATCCCAACTTCGTAAATGAGTATACAAGCTCTTTAGTGACTGCTCCTCCTCTTAACCCATGTAGGCCTCTGTGGGAAGTCCATGTGTTAAATGTTTCTTCTAGAGATGCAGCAGCCAGCCTTCTATTCAGAATCCATCATTCATTAGGAGATTGTGTCTCTATGCTTTCCCTCATAGTAAATTCTACAAGCAAAGCTGCAGATCCCAATGTGTCACCCACCATCCCACAACATATATCATCTGACAAAAGATCCATAGGCCTTCTGCAAATTGTTTACAATGTGGTTGCAGCGCTTTCGCTCACATTCCTAAGTCTACTCGAGTATGTGGCCACTCTGCTATGGAAGCAGGACAAAAAATTATTGGGAGAAGACAGCGGAGCAAAAATTAGTTGAAAGCGTCTGGCGCATGTTACTCTCAGCATTGAAGATATTTGCTTGGTCAAAAATACAGTTAATGGGGTAAATGAAAATTTCTCTCTACTTTTTATTGTTAATGAATGGATAGATGAATTCAATGTCCTATCGTATTGTACTGGCATTTATCCTAGCTGAAAGTTTCCCTTTAGTCTTACAGGAAAAAGTATGACAGACATTGATTGATTGATTGATTTTAATAACGTCCACGAGACCAGTCAGTCTATGGGACCCATGAAATGAAACCGAAAGACCACATTAGCCAAGACAACAAAACAAAAGCCGATCCCATCGAACTACTTCATGTTGTTTTCCAACTCTTTGCTGATTTTGTTTCTTCTGCTGTGAATTTTGATCAAGTAACTTGTTGTTTTATCAATCTTTTCTTCTTCAAACAAGGCCACTAAAGACTTGATTTTTAACAAATCTAGATAGAAGTATCGGATGTCCTCGTAAGCCTTACATTCCATAATGTAGTGCCACTCTGACTCCACTAAACCTGAAGAGAAAAAACAACAAATCCTATCCTCCCACATCTCTTTGGGAATTTTCCACCTTCCTGTTTCACATCTCAAACAGTGTGAGCTAGTTCTTAACTGGGCTATTAGCATTTTAGCCTTCCACTTTATATCAGCCCCCATGTAAAATTTTTGCTCATGATCACAAGTAGGGTTAAAAAGCAAAACATAATGCTCTCTTTTCTGGCCAAGCTGTTTCGACCACATGATAGTTTTGAATTTCTCTTTTACATACTTTTTCATTTCAACTTTTGTGTTTGGACACTCTTGCATATTGATCCCCCATTTTCCCATCCACTTGACATTTTGCTTCATCCACGTACTCTTCCTTCTAGTTAATATTTCTTCCACCACAATTTTGGGCCATCGGTGTTCCTCCATATTCTCTATCCTTTGCAAATAGCCTAATAAACAAATTATCGCTGCCATTTCTATTGGGAAGACACCCGCTTCAGCCAAAACAATCTCATACGGGACTGTACTTTTTATTTTGAAATTGCTTGTGATTAAGTTCTTTTGGAGTCTTTCTACTTGCTTCCACTTCACAACCGACATGCTACAACCCCAAACTTTGCAGCCATACAAAACCACATGTGTAACAAGTAGCCCAAATAGCTTCTTCTTTGTTTTCCAATCCCATAACTGAGCCGATCTACATCTGTTTTGGAGCAAGTAAAGAGCTTTCCACCCCCCTTGAATTCTTTTTGTCCTACAAATCTCCCATTTGAGATTCTTGCAAAAATCAAGACCCAAATACTTGTATTCACTCACCACTTGCAAAGTGTTTCCCTCAAACTCAAAATTTATTTGCTTCTTAGCCCTTTTCAACGTAAAAATCATGACCTTGGTTTTGCTGGTATTGACTTGCATTCCCACATCTTGACAAAAAAGTTCCAAGCATTTAGATGTTCTTGAAGACTATTTTCAGAATTTTCCATTAAAGTAAGGTCATCCGCATACAACAGCAACTTGACCACAAAAGTGGCCAAAAGAACACCATCACCTCCCCGCTTTTCCAACCACTCTTCTAATTTGTCTATGTACAACCCAAACAAAGTGGGGGATAGAGGGCAGCCTTGTTTGACACCAATGTCACTCTCGAAGCACTCGGAAAGACCTTCCTTTGTTATGATTTTGGCCCTCACTTGATCATAAAGTCTATGGACAACAACTCTATATTTTTCCGGAATTCTAAGTTGTTCCATTCTATCCCAAAGTTTGTTTCTAGGTACCGTGTCAAAAGCCTTTTTGAAGTCAACAAAACAACAAAAGGCCTCACTACCCTGTTTATCCCAAACTTTTTCAACCATGTGCCTGAGAGTAATGCAATGGTCAATAGTAGAATACTTTGGTCTAAAACCAGTTTGTAGTTTCGACCTCTTATCCTCCTTCTCAGCCCAATGACTGATTCTTCGCTCCACCATGCTCCCAAAGAGCTTCCCAAAAAGAGGGTTAATCATTATAGTACGATAGTTTGACGGATTGTTGACATCCCCACTCTTCTGGAGAGGGATAACAATGCTCGTGGTCCAATTTGCAGGGAAACCATGTTGAATGACCCTATTGAAAATATTTTTGATATGCGATGCCAAGAGCTCTAAAGCCCACTTCAAATATTCTGCTTGTAGCCCATCAATATCACGAGCCTTGCCAACCGCCAAAGCTTTTATACCACTTTTGATATCCTTTGTGGAGAAAAGTTTATCATTAGAATTCATTGTCGGAGGGTATGTTTTGTCTTGGTCTCTTTCATACAATATTTTTGCATATTCTAACCATTGGATGTCCGTGATGTTATTCTCAGTAGAACCTCTAGCTTGCTGCAATTCTCTCCAAAAACCTCTCAGATTGTGCTTTCCAAGAGAAATTAACTCCCTCCTTCTAACAATCATGTATTCCTCTCTTTTGATCTTACTAATTTTTCATACAGTTTTTTATTTGCTTGCTTGCTTCTCGATATTTTCAAACTCCTCTTAGCCACCTTACACTCTTCGTCATACCATGGATTTGTAGGAAAGCTTTTTTTGGGATTCCTTTTACCCTTGGCTCTTTTGCAAGCTATGAGAGCCTTGTGAATGATTGCCATCAACTTGTCGCTGTTTATTATGCTTCGATTTCTAGTGAGGCTGCCAACATTTTTTATTTCCTTTAATTGTTTTTCAAGCATTCTTTTAAATATGTCCCAATTCTTGTCGGTTAGGAGAATTTTGTCTTGAAGGCCACTCCCTTTGCACGGTTGCAGACTAGCTCTTTGCTGGATAGTTTCTCTCATACCAAGCTTAATGTAAATGGGGTTATGATCAGATTTCAGTTCTATAGGACAACTCCCTATTTCCAGCTCTATTATCCTTGGAATGATATTTTGAGAACCAATAACATAGTTTACCACACTTTGCCCATTGTGGGTATGACAAGTGAAAGCTGTCGAGTTTGGAAAAGTGCTTAGACCATTACAAATGATTAAATTGTGGAGGCAGCAAAAACCCAATAGATTTACACCAAAAGATGAAATACCACCTTTTGAGTCCTGAGATACCCTTTGCCAACTTTGGTTTTCTTCTTCCTCTAACCATAGAGGATTGCTATTTTTCCCCTCTTCCTTACCAAAACAAAGAGCCTGATTATTTGTTGTTCTTGCATTAAAGTCCCCAAGTAGGATAATCTTTCTAGAATCACAATACTTTGCTATGTCAATTTTTAGTGCTTCATATGGGTCATCTCTATCTAGATTCATTTTCTTGAGAGCCATAAGGGGCGAAATAACAAGTTGCAAACCAAATCAAAGATTCACCATCTGTTATCTTCACACATATGTATTGGTTATTTGGGTCTTTCTTTTCTATCTTTATGATTCTCTCACATTCTTTCCTAACCAAGATTGTTACTCCCCCATGCCGCTTTCCGCTCTTTGTTAGCTCATTCCACACTGAAAATTTATTATAACCTTCAAAATCAGGTATCCTACAACCTTCATGCTCATGTGTTTCCATGAGAGCGATGATATCCTTGCCTTCAGCTATGGGCCCCAACCCATGACCCCTCCTCCAAGGGTAGCCTCTACAATTCCAGCTTACCATTGAGAGGTGATCCTGGGGGCCCCTGCCTTCCTATTTATTATGGTTTGTATTGTCCCTGAATTGGGCTTTCCCCCTATATAACCACGCATCTTTTCCTGCTTTTCTTGTTGTTATAAATTTCTCCCATTCTTTCCTTCTTTCTTCTAGTTGAGCTGGAGTTAAATCCTCATCTATATAAAATGTTGTGCCTTGGAGGAACCTTTTGTTTTTTAAAATTTGGTTCCTATTTTCACCACTTTTCAGCGTTACTCTTATATTCCTGCTCTTTCCTCCTCCCATGGTTTTACCAATTCTATTTGCTTGGAGGATATGTCCTCCCCACTAAAGCTTACTTAATAGAAAATCTTTTACTACTCTACTAGTCACTTCTCCATCACCGTGCTCCTTCAACCCTTTAATTATTATGTTTACTGCCCTACTCTGTCTGTCCTTTTCTTCCCACATTTGTTCCTTGATTTGCTTCCTTATGTCCTCCCTTTGCACTGTTGTTGCCTCTTTTGCCACGTGAGCCCACGTTTTTCCCTCTTCTGACATTCCCATTTGCATGTTTTCCTTGACCCCACTGCCTACTGGAACTGACTGAGACACTTTTTCATGATGAGAAACTTGATTTACATATGTTTGAACATTGTCTCTAGCTTTAATTTGACTTAATTCAGACTTTAAAGTCAACACCTCCCTTTGCCCTGCCTCCAAGCTATGTTGTAGTTTGTTTATTTGATCCTTAAAATATTTATTTTCCTGTGCTAGCTGCTGGTTGGATTCAAAGAGTGCTTGAAACTCGCTATCCTTCACCTGTTCTCTCTCTTCTAACATGACAAGCCTCCCTTTTAGAGCCAATAATTCCTTGACATATAGCTCTGAAGACCATGTTAAAGGGGTTGATGTGGGGCTGTATACCTCCTGGCTGTCCTGACTTTCTTCTCCACCTTTCGCAATGGTCTCAAGTTGCTCCTTGGATTGTTACCCCGAGTCCAACCCCGACCATGCTTTTACCTCTAATTGCTTTTCTTTCCCAACTTCTCGCAGATTTATCTGATCTTTATCCTGAAACTGTGTTGTTACATTAGGCTGATTTAGGCCCACATCTGATCCTACACGGGAATTGTAGGTTATTTTGGGGAGAACTGCCACAAATTTTCTGTTTCCCAACCTTTTTAACTTTTTTGCTATTCTAACTTGTCTGCGTTGGAGAATCCTCTTGTACTATTTAGCATTAACAAAAGTTAGGTTTACCCCTGCGTCTGATTCTTTTGCCTGAATTTGTTTCTGTTTTTGAAACTGCCATAACAGTGATTCTAGAGCTCCAGTCGTGATGAATGAGTGTTTAGTGGGGCTCTCCAGGTTGCAGGGCATGCCATAAGGGATCAGCATGCCTGTATTTGCAGCCATTCGGCTCACCCCTAAACCCACCACTTTTGCCAAAAAGCTGCCCCTCTGCTAATGAACTGAATGTGTGTTTGTCTTAACTGTTTTATCGGTGTGTTTTTGCCAGTTTTGTTGGAAGACTAAGGTGTAAGTTTGAACAGAAAAAAAAGAAAGAACAGAAAATTTGCCAAAGTTGAATAGAAGACGACAAACCCCAGACTGGGCCCTGAGTTAACCGCAAAAGAAGCGAAGGGTTAAACAGATTTACTCCTTACCCAAGATTTGTATGCCCCGCTTTTGTCTTTGCATTGGCTGGCCCGCACCGTTGACTCCAGACCCAACCGACAAAGCTCTCGAAAGAAGCCTGTTTCAGAAACCTTTTTGTTGCCTCCTCGAACTCCTGGACACGCCTGAATACACCTGGTGAATACGCCTCTGAATACGCCTCTAAATACGCCTGGTGAATATGCCCCCTCAGCTGGATACGCGTGGTCTCTGGTTGAATACGCCGTCTCTGGTGAATACGCTTTCTGCTGGGATTATGGGAGCGCTTTCTGCTGGATTTGAACGAGGTGATTATGGGAGCGCTTTCTGCTGGATTTGTCCGTTATTTGAGCAGGCGACGATATGGTACGTGTGAATTTAATTCGCTTTGAAATCTATTGACTATCTAATACCCTACTCAAGCTAAAACTGTCTCAGTTCCAGAGAAAATGAATACAAGTACAGACAAAAATAGAACTGCAAAGCAGCATCTTCCGTTAAACATAAGACTTCGAGCGATGGTAGCAGTAAATATGAGGCAGTCTACCGTGCTCAAAGTAATATGGGCAGGATCTCGATAGGAACATGAAAAAATCCATCGCCATGCTTCTTTTAGTTTTTAGTTTTTCGTTTTAAGAGAATCCTCTCTGCTTAATGTATAAATCTTACATTTAATATCAAAATTAAATATGGGCAGGATCTCGATAGGAACATGAAAAAACCCATCGAAAGCTATGTGTGGTAATAAATTAGGTTTCTGGATGATCCCGTTTCCGATGTTCGACTATGGAGATCCCCTTCAATACTGCCGTGTTACAAGAATGATGTCCAGGCAGAAGAAGTTATCTTTTGAGGCTTCCCTGTCATACACCATGGCCAAACACATGCCAACTAAGGTGATATTCCTCATGTTTAAATCACCAGTTAGTTTTATTTGGCTAGATCTGAATGGTTTTTTCCAATACTCGTTATGGGCTTATGACATGTCTGCGAAAGCTCTTAAAGAGCCAAATATTTTGAGAAGCACAGAAACAAAATAAGATTAAATTGATTTTTAATTTCACATTGGAAAACTACAAATATTTTAATGAAATTGTAGTTAGTGGCGTACATTGCCAGTAAATTAGCTGCGAGCACTACACTGGGCTTGTCCAATGTGACGGGGCCCGTGGAACAGATCCAATACGCTGATAACCCCATCACTCACATCATTCCTACGAACTATCGTGTCGGTATTCTCATTCTTTTGTTACAATTTTTTATTCAAAAATGTTTTCAGGAGTTTTATACACCATTTAAAAGCGAATCTTCCCATATTTATACAGCCGATAGTGATACATTTCATCACCTATGCTGGAAAAACAAAGCTAGTTGCGTTAGTATCGGAAGACGTAATTCCTGACCCACAGCAGCTTTGCGAGGATTGCGCAGACGCCCTGCAACTCATGAAAGAAGCAGCTAAAACTAAATAATCTTGAACAGAGCTCTTGATGTTCTCCGCCTGCGATTGCTACCTAGTACGTCAATGAATATATAAATAGTATTTTAATAAAGATGTGTACTACAGATGAAGATATAGCTAGTATTCTAATAAAGTTATTTGGGGGAGAAGATTTAATTGTTGAATATTTGTATTAATAGTTATAATAATACTTTAAATAAGCTACATATCTCAATTTTAATTGTCATCTAATTTGAATCTATTTATTCAATCATTAAACAGATCAAGTAAATCAATATAAATCAGTATTATTGGTTTATTGCATATTTCATGATATAATTCATAACAAGTAAAAGTTTATTTTAGAAATTATACTAGAATATTATACAAAACTTTGTACAATTTCACATGTAATTCAACTAAACATAAATAAACATGACAACATCAATACATACCTTTATTTAATAGAAATTATACAAGTGTAAAAAAAATTTAATTCTTCAATAATTAAACATGTTCTCAATTTGACATAAACAAAAACTCTTATTTCTCAAATATTGTGTAATAAATGTTTAGGTTAGAGACTTCCATTACAACACATTTCATATTTATAAAATAAATATTTAGATGTGAGGCTCACCGTTGAAATCAAATCAAAAAATTAATACACTAAGTTCTCAAATTATGTTTAGATTAGCTCATAAGTTTGGAGCTTACAAAAATTTACATTTTGTTTTTAGAAACTTTTTAATCAACAATTCCTAATGATTTCATCTCTTCCCTATTTGATATTGGTTATTTCAATCAAAACTTAATCATCCATGTGCCAACTTGAGTTATAATTTTTTTATATTTGTAGACCATGGAACTTTTGACCAACAATGTTTTAAGTATTCAAACTAGAACCAAGGTGGAATTTCATTTCTTTAGTTCCTTGTAAAGTTCGATGGTTTTTAACAAAAGAATTTGAATTTCTAGTTACATCTCATTTGTTGTCATCAAAGTTCAAGGGGTCAACCACCTATACTCAAGCTCCCAACAAGCAAGAATATATAAATTTCATAAAATTGGTTGAGAAATAGAAGATCAACTTAACTAAATGAAGTGAATGGTAAACTACTTTCACATCAAAATATCCTAAACACTTACAATAGAGGTAAATATTTTATGTTTAAAATAATGTCACAAAATTTAAGCTATAAAATTATTGTTTTGGTGACTATCCAACATTGTTGATGCGCAATTGACCTTAATTATTAATTAATTGTAATTCAATATCATATTATAGTTTAAATTTTAATAAATAAATAAATATAATCAAATGTGCATCTAGAATGTTGGATAGATGATAAAATTTTAATATGGAAAATTGGTATGCTTGCTAGGTTGGAAGTTAATAAGTTATAATTACCTTTACATTCTATGAATTGGTTGAAGAAAAAGGTTCAAATTAAAATGAATTCAACATGTCAGAAGCTTATTCTAGGGAACTTGAAAAATTCAAATTAAAATAAGAAAAGCATTCTAAAATAACACACTTCAAGAAGGGAAACTGTGATCCAATAGTCACATAAGGATTTGGCTTCCTAAGTTCAAATTAAAACAAGACTTGAGTGTTATAAATAAATACTCACTTAAAGAAGGGAAAATGTGATCCAATAGTCATATAGAGATTTTCCTTCTTGGGCTACAAGCACTATAAGTTGATTATAATGTTCGTTTATTTTTTACGAGGTGTAATGTCTAATATTTGTTTCATAGTATGTTCAATGAAGTCAAAGTGGAAATGAGATTACTACAATTGATAGTGTATCATTGTTGTCCCTGTTTTCCCAATAAACCATTATGCATAAGATTACATAAATGCTAAACCCAATGTTAAGGATAAATAATTTATTACATGAAAGATTGAAAACTTCCAAAATTACTAATGAAAGGAAGGATTTTGGTGCTCTTCTCTATGGTAGGGAGACAAAACAACAAAACTCAAACACTCTCATTCAAGAAAAAACCCTAGAAATCTCAACCTCAAGTATGCAAAGGAGAAAAATATCTTGCAATAGGGTTGTTCTAGGGATTGATTGTAAATTAATGAGGGGTTCACCACCAAGCTAGGACTTGGAAAGGAAAATGAAATGCAAGTTGTAATGTTTAAACGTAATGTAATGCAATCTTTCACTAAATGACCAAAAAATGCATGAAAAATAGAATAACAAGTTGTAAGATGAAATGGGTGCACTTGAACATCTATAGATAACTGGATGGGGCTTTGAAATGTTGAAAATAGCAACTTTAATGCTGACTGGGACTCGTACACTAGGTTGGGCGAATTAGTCCCAGATCTGGATTTCTATACAAAAGTAGGAATCTAGAAAATGGGTATCTAAATTTGTAAAAACCTGAAAATTGACCTAAACTAGGACTCATATCCCAGAACTGGCATGTTAGTCCAGTTAGGGTTTTGTAAAGATTCAAAGTCTAAATCTAGTCTTCAAGGTATGCTTTGCACTTCTTGATTGATTTCTGAATTCAAAACCCTGATTTGGAACCTGTAGAAGTCTTCCAAGTATCTCCAATGTAAGGTGACAACTTTGACAACTTTGGACACTTTAACAACTTTCTCCAAATTTTCTATTCAATTTTCCTTCAACCTAAACCTGCAAATCACACACTAAAGAGGGGAAAATTTTATTTTGTTAGTGAATAGGGGTTTGCCTTGGTCAAACCCCATTTTGGTAATCAAACCTTGAAATGAAATGAAATAGTAATGTAGAATGATGAATGAAAAAATATGATGTTACAACTCACCAAACCCTAGCAATGAGAGGCTGCAAACTTGTATGAGATGGCTCCAATGGATGTAGATCTTAATTCTTGCTTGAATGGGATAAATCTTGAATGAAATGCTAGCTTGAATCATAAAACCCTATGTATCACAATTGTTAGCTCCAAAAGAAACATGATGCATGGAGACTTTGACATGATGCTTGATGCTTGAATAATGCTCTAAAATGCTTTATAATCTTCCCTTGAATGCTCTTGTAAACTCAAGCTTTCTATAAGCATGCTCATTCAACTTGCTAGGTGTAAAATGAGTGAAAGAAGCTTGTATTTATACTTAATTATGTAAAAATTCCCAAAATTACAACACTACAAGTCAACATCAGATCTAGGAGGATAAAAACCCATCAAGAATTTGAATTAATTTTGATTTTGGCCCACATGGGACTCATACACCCAATGTGGCATATGAGTCCCATTAGGCATAATTTATGGGACCATTTTAAAAAATGCTTAGAAAGGTGTAAAAATAAGATTGGGACCCAAAACCCTAGGTGGTACTCATATGCCCAAGGTGACGTATGAGTCCCAGACCACCAAATCTAGGCCACACAACCTAAAAACACCTGAATTATGATTGGATGTTTCTTTGTGTCAGGATTATCCTCGAAAAGATGCATTAAAAGAGGCTTGTGGATGCAAAATAAGGCTAATTAAAGCATAAAGAAGCCTAATTATTAATGACAACCCTAAAAAAGTGTGGAAGTGTGTTACAACACTTTAAAACACCCTAAATAAGGTAGGATTAGGTTTATTTAGTTTACAAGGGTCCAAAACCTAATGTGGGTGTGTTAAACACATTACAACACTAAGTCAAGGCATCATTAAGCTCAATTTTATAAGGAGGTTCCAAACAAGTGTGAAAATGTCATCAACGACATTTTCCAACACTACAACTAAAAATACTAGAATGAAGATGGTAGAAAGGAGTTGGGGGAAGTGTGCTCAAGAATTCACATTTTAAACATAAAGCATAATTCTATTACTTATTCCAAAAATGAAAATGATACACTAGATGTATAATTGGAAATTGTACTCCCTTTCAGTTGAAGGTAAAATTTCATGCTCTATTTGAAACTGAATTTAGGGTAGGTGCATGAAGATGGGTAGCCAATTTATGGCCAATTTACTTTTTCATCCAGAAATAGCGAAAACACAAGCATGCTATAGTAAAACACGCTCACACTATGGCTTGGTAATGACCAAGCCTAGGATTGGTCATTACCAAGCCATAACACGAGTGTGTTATAATGTGCTTGCATTATGGTTTAAATTTAAAAAAGCACACACATTTTGAGTTCAAAAAATGTGCATTTTTTGAAATCAAAAAAACATTTTCAAAATGCGAGCGCATTATAACGCGCTCGTGTTTTGGTCTACATTGAATTTTTTTTCTTCTCTTTTTCTTGTCTCTTTCTTCTTTTTATCTTTCAGGGAAACTATATACATGAAATAAACATTTAAGTATAAGTTGACATTTACATATGGACATTTACTTTCTTATACTTTAAGTTATATTTCATGTATATAGTTTCAGGATGTTTGAGAGTGGTTTTAGATCTCTAGGAGTTATAATGAAAATTCTAGTTTTTGGAAGATCTAAAAAATTGTAGACTTAGTCAAATTTCAGTAATCAACATGTCAAATTTTAGTAATTAGGAGGTCAAATTTCAGTAATCAGCAAGTTGTATCATCTCTCTCTCTCTCTCTATCTCACTCATTTTTTATCCCTTATGCTCTAGACCTCTCTCACACTCTCTCCTTCCCTCTATACTTCTATCTATCTAACCTCTCTCTCCCCCTCCATCCCTCCCTCCTTTCCTCCTTCCCTCCTCTCTCTAATTTTCTCTATCTCCCTCCCTCTCTATCTTCCTTCCTCCCACCCACCTTCCCTCTCTACTTCACTCTATCTAACCTATCCCTCTCTACCTCTCTCTCTCTCTCCCTCCCTCCTCTCTCTCTCTCTCTCTCTTCCTTCATCACAACCACCTTCTCTCTACTTCTCTCTATCTAATCTATCCCTTTCTACCTATCTCTCACCCTTCCTCGTCTCTCTCTCAATCTATCCACCTTCCTCCTTCCCTCCTCTCTCTCTCAATCTCTCCACCTTCCTCCTTCCCTCGTCTCTCTCTCATTCTCTTTATGACACTTCTCTCTCCCTCTCTCCCTCCCTCCTCCCCTCTCTACTTATCTCTATCTCTCTCCCTCCCTCCTCCCCCTTCTCTATCTCTCCTTCCCTATATACTTCTCTCTACCTCTCTCCATATCTACCTCTCCCTCCCTCATTCCCTCTCACTCTCCCTCCCTCTCTCTCAATATCCCAACCTTACTCCTTCCCTTTGTGTTTCTCTCTCTCACACACTCTCTCCCTCCCCCATTTCTCCCTCTCTCTTTGTTTTAGGATTTAGGCTTTATGGTTTAGGGTTTAGGCTTTTATGGTTTATGTATTTAGCTTTGTGGGTCCAACCCCTCTCTCCCCCCTCTCTTAGGTGGTATATCCCTCCTATCCCTTCCAACCCCCTCTTAGGTATATCCTACACTCCCTCTATCTCTTTTTGTCTCAAGCCTCTCCCTCCTAGGTCCCCCCCTCTCTCTCTCTCTTAGGTATATCTCTCACTCCCTCTATATCTCTCTCTCTCAGGTCTCTCCCTCCTAGGTCCCCTCCCCCTCTCTTAGGTCTCTCAATCTCATGCAATACAGGGCAGTAAAACACCTTTCTTTCACCATTCAATGAGTTTTAATTCATTCTTTTCTCACAATACCATTCTTTAGTAGTTTTTCCAACTGTTCATTAGATCTTCCTTGTAGGTCAAACAAACCACTTTTCCCTACTTAACTCACAACCTTTCAAAACAACCTTCTGTGCTATTCACCAATATAGACACCCATTATGGACCTCTAACACATATCAAAGACTCACTCATGATTCTTTTGGAGCAATTCTCTCAATTTGTCTTTTCTATGCTGAAATAGGAATCAATTAGGCCTCTTTTTCAAAGAGGCATCCCTCATATCTCAAAAATAACACCTGAAACCACCAAAAAGTCTTGAGACAACCTTCAAAACACAGGACTCACCATCTCTTAGGTCCTCACTTGCTCGTCAAGACCCTTAATCCCAAAACCCTCATTTTCCATCTTCAACTAGGGCTTATTGAAAATATTATGCCCTGACCTCTCACAAGCTTGTAATCACTTTAATCAATCCATTTTATTCCTACACATGCTCAATCCAACCTTTTATGGTACTGCCCTTAAGTTCTCTACTCCCTTCCTTCACA
>VDFB02124221.1:0-10787 GCA_007258455.2 Sequoia sempervirens | reverse complement strand
TTTGCTAAGAAAAGAGAAGCCCACTAATAGTGATAGGTGATTTGACACAAAGAACACCAAACCTTATTGCCATCCATAATTTGATTAGCATCTCCCTCATCCCAAGCACAAATATTTTTGTTTCTCCTTTAATTCCTTTCATGACTACATCATTAAGATCACAATGATTTGGTGTCACACACTCATTATTTTCATACATGGTTTGACGTTGCTCATCATGTTCTGCTACATCTCTATGAACCTCAACAACATTAAGAAATTTTTTATAGTAGTCAACAAGCAATTCTATCTTCTTCTCATCAAAAACAGCTTCCCACAGCAAACAATCGTTTGAACACACAATGCATTCATAATTCTAACACTACTTGATGAACCTCACAACAATAAGTTTTTCTTTTGAAGTGTTGAAGTTGAAAAATTCTGCATCACAACCCAACATCAAAGTGTAGCATGTAATTTGAGAGCACCAAATATATTTCTCTTAACAATGATCTTTACAATCTTTCCATTGTTCAGTGTCACAATATGCTCGCACTGATTATGTAGTAAAATTCAGGTACCATTACCAAAACCTAATTTCCTCAAATAATTTTGATACATTTTCACTGCAAGCATGAACAGTCCCTATGCAAAGTAAAAATGTGCTTGATTTACTCACTTTGGTAGCATCTGAACAAAGATGTTTCCTGCAAAAGCTTGATATACCTATGTAAAATTTCCTACAACATCAAATCAACCATTTTCAATGCCACAATTGCTACCCCATTCATTGTGGAACTCTCACCTAAAGGAAATTTTACCAAGCATATGAAGCCGCCGCAAGAAACATCTGTTCGTATCACGCCAAAGTGAGTGGAATTGAGCACATTTTTACTTGCACAGGATTGTTCATTGGCAAAGGAGCCGTATCGTAAAATTGCTTCTGGAGGAAACTAGGTTCTTTGGGTAAGGACACCTAAATTTTATTGCATAATTAGCCCGCCATACAGAAACCAAATCGCGGGAAAAATTGTAAAGAATATTGTGATGCAGAAGCCAACTTCAACACTTCATGCCAAAACGCATTCACTGCGGAGGTTCATCGAAAGTAGTGTTAGAATTACTTAATGCACTGCGGTGTTCAATCGCATTGTTTATTATGGCAAGCTTGTACGCATGGTTTTGATGAGAAGAAGATAAAAAGTTCTTTTGACTATCAGAACATTTTCTTGATGTTTCCAAGGTTCATAGAGATGCAATTAGAACATGATGAGCAAGAATTCAAGCCATGACATGGGGAATAGCGAAAAGGCAGTTTCCATGATTCATTGTGATCTTAATGATGAAGTCGCGGAAAGGAAATGATAGGTTTAGATAATAGCCTATTTTTTGTTGGTTTTATGTATACTTTAAGATACTTTTA
This sequence comes from Sequoia sempervirens, assembly GCA_007258455.2. Taxonomy (NCBI): domain Eukaryota; kingdom Viridiplantae; phylum Streptophyta; class Pinopsida; order Cupressales; family Cupressaceae; genus Sequoia; species Sequoia sempervirens. The sequence goes on along the minus strand of VDFB02124221.1, from coordinate 9,385 downwards.
AACATACTTTCTAGAAAATATTTCATATCATACTATCATTTTTATATCCATTATGTAGGCCTAAACCCACAAACATGATGATGAAATTATGGTTTAATATATTAGCATTAAATGGTTTATATGAATATGTGTATGGGAATTTTGATGGAATGCTATGTTTAATTATGATAGTTATCCTTGTGTACGTGTTTTGTGAAACTAACTTGTTTGCAACTAAAGGAGGAACTGTGATACACAATCGTTGTGGGATGAACTTGTAGCAAAAGGGGCATTGGACACCGAAACAGGGGAAATTGTAGAAACAGTTGAATGTGATGATCATTGGTTGAAGGCACTTAATGAAGATAGAAAATGCGTTATTATAATTAGTTAAATAAATGTTGAAGAAGAGGTCTTTCTTACACGGGACTTTGATAGATGGGCGTATGATTGCATGCATTTTGTTTTGACAAAGTTCTAGTTTTGATAGGATTCTCCTTTTTCAATTGTAGGTTGAATAATTCAAAGTCTTAATTCAACACTCTAAATATTTGGGAGTGGAGTTAATGATTTCGATTAAGTTGTTGCTTTCAATAAAGATTCCCTCGGTTTGTATATAACTGTTGGTTGAATCCATAGGTTAGTTAGTTGGTTTTTCATAGTTTTATGTTATTTGTTACTTTTAGTTTGAAACATGAATCTTCAGAATGATTGAGTATGATTTGTGCAAGAATATTTTGTAATCTTTCATCTTATGCAATAAATGGAGATCAATTCATGGAATGCATGAAATCTATTAAATAGATTGAGTTTAGTTAAAGTGGGAACAATTACTTGAGCAAGCCACTCAAGGTATTGTTCTTCACTTCACCTTTCAGTTATTTATTTATGTTGATAGTTGTTATTAGTTTATTATTATTCATGAATCGTATGCAAGTTAATTGAGATTTCATTTCTTGCTTATTATGAATGAATTCTTAGGAACATGCATGTAATGATCATTAGTAACACTCTAGAGGATAGTTCAATTGATTAAGTAGTCTTTAACAAGTTTCCAGTTAACATAGTTTCATTTCATTAGCAATAGTTCAGTCACAACCTTTACTGTAGGTATCCGTATCAACTAGTTTCAGTTTATACTTTTACTGTTTTATAATTTTGTGAATTTCTAGCAATTAGAATTACTTCAGGAGGATAGTTTAAGTAGTTTAAGTCCATGAAGGCATATATAATGATGCACCATCATAAGCTTATGCACCTTGGTCATTGATTTAATGTAGTCTTAAGTAGTGTAAAGTGGATTGCTTAGTTAATTGACCCTCTGAATTGAGTGGATTCCACCTAGTTTACAAAACATTAGCTTAGACTCAAAAAAATTTGTGCCCTTCTCAGGGATGGTGCTATCTTCATAGACCTATTTTTACAATTTTCATAGTTAAATTCTTCTTTTCAAAGCATTAGGATTGTTAGATACCATCCTTTTCAATACCAGGATACTAAAAATTGTGCAGGACCATTGGAATTAAAGTCATATTTCATGTATGCGGAGATAGAGAGATCCCTTGGGTAGGTTCCTTCCCTCCACACGCTAGGAAGCTATTGCAGAAATTGGTGACCCTAGTACTTAGAGTAAAGGTACCACTGAAGAAGAAAATTCCTTTTCACCAACCTCTAACGTACATACATAAGGAACATACCACAGCATGGGTGATGCAATAGATGATGATGATGCTCGACCAACATTTGGGTTTCCTACTACTGACCAACAAAGGGCTACAGTGCTGAAAAACATCCCTCCTTTGGCCTTGCTAGTTTTCTATGGGTTAATAACTGAAGACCCAAATACATTTCTCTTTGAATTTGATGTCTTATGTAGAAGTTACTATTATAATTTTGATGCATATAGGTTGAAGCTTTTTCCTGCCACTCTCAATGATGCAACTTTGAGATGGTTTATGGGATTAGGTAAAGATGTTGTTCCTAATTGGGACACCATGAAGATACTGTTCTTGGAGAAGTATCAGGACTACTGTAGAGGACCTAACAAGAGGAAGGATGATATATTTTGAATGAAAAAAAAGGATGATGAGCCTTTAGAGGATTATGTTGAAAGATTTTAATTTTCTCTTAAGAAAAACAAACAGAACAAGTTGTCAGAAGAGTCTCTCAAGCTAGTCTTCTTGAGAGGAGTTAATGAAGAGTGTATTGATTCCCTCAACCTTATTTAGAGAGGAGACATCTCATAAATGAAATTTGAAGAAATTTGTAGTGTAAGAAAATGTACACCCTTGCATTTTCACACTTTTTGGGCCCACCTTGATTTGTTTATCCTTATTTATGTCTTTAATTGATCCTATTTTGTATCCACAAGCCTTATGAACTATATCTTTTTATGGCTAATCCTAACAAACATCAGTGGATAAATGATAATTTAATGATTTTGTATGAGTGTCCCTAATTTTTAGGTCGGGACTAAGATGCCACCTAAGGCATCTTTTCCCCCCAAAGGTCTTGGGACCCTGATTTCAAGTGTGCCTTAAATGGGTCCAATTTGGAGTCTCAGGTTCTCGAAGTTTCATGCCTTGGGACTAAGACACCACCTAGGGCATCTTATTCCCCCTTAAGGTATTTTTGGGATTTAATTTCAAATTCTAATGGGATTTAGTCTCCTTTAATTAATGAATTCATATGTTGGCTTGGTGTGGTGTAATTTCGGGATATTAAGCATGGATAAATATAAATACAAGGTTCATTCATTCATTTCTAATAAAGTATTTTGTGAGAGCATTCATCATAGAATAATTGAGTTCACAAGAGAATTCAATAGAAATTCATCAAGCATTTGGAGCCATCATCAAGATTCAAGCATCATATCAAATATCCTCTCTTGCATCATGTGTTTTGTGCTAACATTTGTGATGTAGGGTTTTTACTCAAGCAAGCAATTTAAGTCCATATCTATCAAGAATTCCTTTTATTCAAGATCTATATCCAAGCTAGGCATTTCACACAAGTTTGTAGACTTCATATCAAGGGTTTTGTGAGTTGCAACATAGTACTTTGTTAACTTATCATTTCCCTTCATCATTTCTATTTCAAGGTTTATTTCACAACAAGCAGTTTGACCAATGAAACCCCCATTTACTAAAAATCAACAAGTTTTTCCTCTCTTGTGTGTGTTTGTGATTGTACATTTAGGTTGAAGACTTGAAGGTCATTTGAAGTGCAAAGTTCTCATCTTCATGTTTAACTCACTTACGTGCAAAATTTGGAAGTTTCATAACCCGAGATTAGAGAAGAAGGAAGAGGAGACATCAAGCCTCAAGACCACTTTTGGAGATTTCAGAAATTTAGAATGGGACTAAGTCGCCACCTAGGGTGTCTTAGTTCTCTCGAGGGTATTTTTAGATCTGATTCCGACATCTGAAGATTTTGCATCTGCCTCGAAAAAAAAGAGAGAAACTAATAAGATAGTAAGGAGTCTTAGTTTTCCCTAGCATATTTTGATATTTTCTTTGCATTTCTAGAATCCTCATTACATTTTTAGACTTCCCAGGTACATATATCCTAACTTGTTGCATAATTTCATCATTTACACTCATCATTTAGCTTGCATTACTAGGTTTTGTGAGTTGAATGCTAAGTTGTCTTTTTCAAGATTTTGTTTGGTGGTGAACCCCTTAAAGCTTAAATATCCCCTTCCTAGGTCTTCCTTGTTGAGAATCAAGTCACCTTTGATGTTGATAGTCAATCCAATTTAGATTCCTAGGACATTATTGAATGATAATTGGAGAATAGTGGTGTTTTATGACCCAGGCTATAAAGCCACACCCTATTTTTCTTATTGTTCAATTTGTAAGATATGCATAAACTATTCTAAGACCTTCACAAAAAGGCCAAGAGAAAATAAAACATCAATTCTTGGTAAATCATCTAATGGGGTTTCTAAAGTAGAGTTGAGCAATTTATTATCCAATATGAAAGAGGATATAATCAGTCATTTTCCAAGACAATTATACTTCCAAATTAAGAAAAAGAAAGAGGAAGTTGAGGCTATGCTCACAAAATATTGTCCAAGCTATAGGCAAAGAAAAGAAAACTTCAAATGCAAAAGAGTGGCCAACATCCAACAGGAAAAAGTTGAGAAGCCTTATTTTCTTCCCATTGAAGGAGATGATGGAAAACTCTTTTATATAGCACAAAGGAGGCCATGGAAACAGAGACAAAGTATGCCACAAGACCCCCTTAGCTTTAATTCATCTTTTCCTATTCACAACTAAAACTTTTCTTCATGGAACTCTCAGCCCTAGCAAGTAAATCAAAACCAGTGGAAAAATCATCAATGGCCAAATCCTCAACCAAATTGGAACCAACAGCCAAATCCTTGGCCACAAAATAACTATCAAGGTTCCAATTACAATAAAAAATGGCCAACCTAGAAGAATCAGTGCCAGCCTTAGTGGCAAAAATGCCAACAATGGCAACAACAAAATATGAATTATCGGTAGCCCATGCTCCCTCCTCCACAACAACAACAAGATCTAATGCCTCCATCAAATATTGCATCCCAACCACCCAAGCAACAAATACCTACCTAACCTGCACCTAACCCTAACACTAAGCATGTTCAACAGGCTTATACTAATGAAGCTATGCAATACCCCACTTATGGGGTAGAGGTGAGTGATGTCCACCTTAGATCAAGAAAACAACTCGATGGACCTTCATCCCCAAAAATTATAGAAATGTAGGATGAGGAACTTACAGTTGATGCTTTTGATAAACCACCTTTGGAGCTTGAAAAAAAATTAGGTACACCAAACTACCTCAAAATCCAAGCCACCTTTTCCTAAACACTTAGCTCTACAAAAGCATCACACACAGGATGAGATAGACCTTTTAGGGTAGTTGAAAGATGTCAACATCAAAATCCCACTTATCCAAGCTATCAAAGACATCCTTATCTATACCAAAATAGTAAGGTATCTTTGTCTTAATAAACTAGGAAGGAAAAGGAAAGATCCACAAACAGATCATGTCTTAGGGAATCTTGTGGATATTATGTTGGGGAATATTACAGTCCCTAAGTATACCAATCTCGGTAGTCCAGTTGTGGACATTAAGATCAATGAGACCCTCATTAAGAACACTTTTATAGACTTGGGGGCATCCATCAATGTCATGACAAAAGAAACAATGTAGTTGCTTCAGTTGATCAACCTCAAGCCCACACAAATTGTCTTGCAATTAGCTGATAGGTCCATAGTCAAGCCTAAGGGAATTATTGAAGACCTAGTTATTGCATTGGATTCTTGGGAATACCCTACAAACTTCATAGTATTGCAACCCAAAGTTAATCTTGCAGGTTACCCACTCATCCTAGGCAAGCCTTGGTTGGCAATAGCCGATGCATTTATAGATTGCAAACCTAGAAAAATTATAATATCTAATGTGATAATTACAAAGAACTTGGTTTTTTATCCACCCTCCCAACCATATGCAAACCTTGAGCACACCATTTGGCCCAATTTGGGTGAGGAGGAGGAAGACAACTATTCTCTGCAGACACTAATGACTATAGAGCGCAACCCCTTATTGGATGACTAAGATGAAGATGAGCTCATTGCTCATATAATCCAAAATGATTGTGGTAGGATCCCATAGAAACAGGATTGTCTCATATGCCTACAATACCCCTTGCAAAGTATTAAGTATATCAATTTTACAAAAGAGATATCACAACTATTTCATTCATTACTTCCCTAACAATGTTTACCAATCATACCAAGCCTTGATCTCTCATTAGTTCAAGAGTCATCAAGGGAGTTGGAAATTATGCTAGGAAATAAGTTAAATATTAACAATTCCTTGACCGAGGAACAACATAATTCTCTATAATTAGTGTTGCAGGCACACTCAACTGCATATGAATGGGATTACCATGATATGAAGGGAATCGATCCTAATTTATGCATGCACAAGACTTACATTAATGATAGCCACAAACCTATAAGATAGCCATAGAGATGCATGAATCCAACTCTAAGAGAGATAGTGAAGGTTGAACTACAAAAAAATTTAGATGCAGGTTTTATATACCCCATATTAGATAGTGAATGGGTTTCACCATTGGTAATAGTTTCCAAGAATGGTGGGAAATGGAGAGTCTGTGTTGATTACAAAGAACTAAATGTTGCTGCAAGGAAGGATCACTTCCCATTGCCATTTATTGACCAAGTTCTTGATTCTTTGGCAAGGAAGAAATATTTATCATTTCTTGATGGTTTTAGTGGTTATAACCAGATCAAGATTGCACCAGAAGATCAAGATAAGACCACATTCACCTACCCTTGGGGAACCTATGCATATTTTTTCTTACCTTTTAGTTTGTGCAATGCTCCAGCTACCTTTCAAAGAGCACTACTTAGCATATTTTCTAATTTTGCACATGACTGCATGGAGATACACATGGATGAATTCAACACTTATGGTGAAAGTTATGAGAAAGCTCTTAGTAACTTAGAAAAAGTGTTTTAGAAGATGTACATAACGCAATTTGTCTTTGAGCAATGAAAAATGTTTTATGATGATGACACAGGGCATTGTCTTGGGACATTGTATCTCTAGTGAAGGAATACAAGTTGACCCAAAGAAGATTGAGATTATATCTACACTACTTGTGCCACAGAAACATAGAATGTATAAAGCTTCATTGGAAATGTAGGTTATTATAGGTGATTCATTCAAGATTTCAGAAAAATTGTTGCACCTTTGTTTACTTTGTTCACAAAGGACTTTGAGTTTGATTCGACTGAAAACTATCAGAATTCATTTGACAAAATAAAATAAGCTCTAACTCATGCACCGAGTCTAAGAGGTTCAAACTAGACATTTCCATTTCACATACACACTGATGCATAAAACTTTTCCATTGGAGCAGTCCTAGGGAAGAAAGAGGGGAGTAAGGAATATGCAATATACTATATCAGAAAAAACCTCCAAGGAGTAGAGTTAAACTATACTGTGACAGAAAAAAATCTTGCAGTTATCTATGCCATTAACAAGTTCAAACACTATATTACTGGCTATCAAGTTTTTATACATAAAGATCATACATCAATCAGATACTTGATGAATAAACCAATAGTAGGTGGGAGACTTGTAGGATGGTTGTTGTTATTGCAAGAATTTGACATAACAATAGTTGAAAAACCCATAATGGCTAATATGGTTGCTAATTTTCTGTCTAGATTGCCTACCTAATCAACATAAGGAGTGGTTGACGATTCTTTTCTTGATAAGCATCTATTTGCTCTAAATATACACACTCCTTGGTATGTTGATATAGCTAACTATTTGGTGACAGGGAAGATTCCAGGTTACTTTTCTCCAAGAGAGAAAAGATAGTTAGTTCACAAATGCTTCCCTTATTCTTGGATTTCTGGATTTTTATTTTACACTGGATTGAATAACATTATGAGAAGATGTATCAAGGAGGATGGAGTGTTTGATATATTGAAAGCATGTCATGATGAACCTTGTGGTGTACATTTTGTAGCCAAGAGGACAACCTTCAAGATCTTGACAATAGGATATTGTTGGCCAACCCTACATAAGGACTCTGGTAAGTATACTAGAAGCCTTGACTGATGCTAGAGAATGAGAAGACCCACACAAAGTGATGAAATGCCTTTACAACCTCATTTGGCACTAGATCCTTTTGATAAATGGGGGCTATATTTTATTGGACCTATCTCTCCTAGTTCAAATAACAAAGAATACATATTGATATGCATTGACTACTTAACCAAATGGGTAGAGGTAATAGCATTGTAGTTTTCCAGAAATGGTAATGTAGAAAAATTCTTATATGAGGATATCTTCACTAGGTATGGTGTACCTAAGGAAATAGTGGTTGATCAAGGACCACAATTCACATTAGACTTAATTTCCAAATTGGTGGACGAGTATCAAATTAGGCATAAGACATCTACCCCATATCATCCTCAGGCTAATGGTCAAGTAGAGGTCACCAACAAGGAGATTGAAAATATATTGACCAAAATAGTGCAACTTCATAGGAGATATTGGGTATCCAAATTACCAGAATTTGTTTAGGCATACATAACCACATGGAAGACAACTACATGTTTTACCCCTTATGAACTAGTTTATGGAAAAACATCAGTATTGCCTATTGAACTTGAATATAAAACATTGAGGACAGTAGTGAAGTTGGGAATGGATTTAATAGAGGCACATAAGGAAAGGTTACATTCTTTGAATGGGTTGGATGAGATACGAATGGAAGCAGTCCATCATACAAAGGTGATACAACAGTAGCAAATGAAATGGCATGATCAGTACATAAAGACAAAAGAGTTCACTGAAGGAGATTGGGCTCTATTATATGACTCAATGTATAAGGATTTCAAAGGAAAATTCTAGTCTAGGTGGCTGGGACCTTATGAGATTAGCAAGGTTTACCCTAATGGAGCTGTATAGTTGCATGCCATTGATTCAGCCTGGTTCTCACTTGTTAATTAATGGTCACATATTGAAGTTATACAAGAAACCAATGCAACATGATGACTTCATCTTTTCATTGATTCAACAATATGGTGCTCATAGTGAACCTGAAATAGAAACTAATTCACAAAGTCCTACATCAGTACTACAAGACATACCCAGTACATCTGGTGATCTAGAGGTTGAGTTACACAACTCGACCTTTGAAATCACCCAGGATAATTTCTCATGCTTTAAACACCACATGCACACACTGCACGGTTATAATTATACTCAGGATATCTTCAAAGGACCTGTTAATAATATTCACAGGGGACTTGATGCCATAGGGACCTATAGCTTCATATTGCCCACATTCTTATTGGGACTTGACACAACAAGTGCTCATACCAATGTTCGATGACTGAAAGAATATTCAACTCAATTGGTGCCATATTTTTATTGCAAGGTTATGTGCATTCATTTCCACAATATCCACATATTTTTATCCATCAATTCATCCTAAGTATCACATCATAATTTCTTTATTACCCGCATTCATTTGAAATCTTTGAAATTGTCAAATTACCAACTCACATCTGTCTCATCGTGTCCACTCGCCATCCAATATACTCATTACCTTGCAGTTAATATCTATCCCATCAAATAAATAACTGCATATGTTCTTTCAATTTTCACACACCACCGATGGTTATTTTTGCATGATAGTACTTAAGGTATGCTATTATGATTATTCAAGTTTTCTTTCAAAAAAATTATGCACTTTTCATTTAAATTCCATGCATGTGAAATATTAAATTACTCATTACCATCAACTCATGTTTATACCACCTCCAAATCATTACCATGAAGTGAGGTCACTTCACCAATTAAGTTG
>VDFB02124220.1:32494-70533 GCA_007258455.2 Sequoia sempervirens | reverse complement strand
TTAAAAAAATATAAAATAACAAAAATAAAATAACTTTTAAATAAATAAAAATATTCTTTAGATAAAATAAAATAAAATAATTTAAAATATTAAAATTTATGTAAATTATATGTAATAAATAAAATGATTAAGATATTTCTACAATCTATATTAATTTTTATTTATTTTTTATATACAAAATAAAATCTAAAACATTATTAAAATAAACAATAATTAAAAAAAATAACTATTATAAAAAAAATTAACATAAGCTAAATTTTCAATTATTAATTAATTAGTCAAACTAAATGTTAAAAATGAAATTTAAAGAAGATAAAAATGATTTAAAAAAAAACATAACCCACGGGAAAACAGCACGTAGATTGCCACTAATAAAATGCACGTATAATGCACAGTTACCACTAAATACGGGAGGCAGAAACACGTACAATGCAGGATTACTATGAAATACGGGAGGCAGAAAAATATGGACAGCGATAAAAACAAGAGGGGCAGAAAAATATAGACAGCGATAAAAATAACGGAAACGGAATTAATGTCATTGAAATTTGAATACTACGGTTGGCTTGTCTCGTCAATCCCTGCGAGTACGGTGAAATAACAAATTCATGAGAAGCGGCCTTCATAATTTTTTTTGTTTTTAATAAAGTTAGGAATAGTAAGTTTTGTTCTCTAAATAATTTAGAAGTCATTTTAAATTTAATTTTAATAAAAAAAAATTAAATTGTTTGTGTTTACATCTATTTATTGTAATTAAACATTTATATTTCAAAAAATATATATTTAATTATTTTTTAAAATAATTTAAATTTTTAATAAATTTTATTTGAATGTATTTGTATTTTTCAGTTTTTTAAATTATTTTTTATATTTAATGATTTTTAAAAATGATTTAATTTTTTTGAATACTTTTTTATTTGAATTGTATTGTTATTGTATTCTGATTATTTTTTTTTAAATAACATTATTTTATTATAATTTATAATCTTTTTTTAAATAATTTTATGATTGTCAATTTAAATTATATATATATATATATATATATTTGATAACTTAGAGGTATTCGGATCTTTGGCTTAATTCCTTCCACCTTGCATTCATTTCAGTGAGCTCCACCTCCCTGCCCTAGGCTTACTTTTTATGCCAAGTTTTTGAAGCCAGTGACTAGTCCTGGAAGGGCAACCCACACTAATTGCTTATTTAATGTTTATCTTTTTTATATAATTTATTTATATGTTTACTCAAATATTACATTGCTACCTTAATATGTTTAATAATTTTTTTGAGAAGAATAATTTAAATTTAATCTTCATAATTTTTGAATGATACTCTAACGCCCTAACCCAAAACTTTATCACATATACCAATTGTACCCTAAACCTAATCTTAATTAAATCTTAAACATAATTAAACCCTAATTATCACTAATTTAACCTAAGATAACCCTAACACTAACTAAGCCCCAATTCCCTAACTCTAACCCTAACTCCAACCAAACCTTAATCATAAACCATAATTGCTAACCCTAACCTAACACTAACTTTAATTGAAATACAACCCTAATTCTAACCATAATTGAACATAAACACTAACCCCAAGCTTTACCCTAGAACATAAACCCTAAGCCTAATCAAAATTCAAGACTTTTTTAACTTGAATTTTAATGAAACCTAAGTCTTAGAATCCTAATTTAATTGTAAACAAATTAAAACCAAACCCTAATTGGAACCCTTATTCTAACCCCAAGCTTTATCTGATATAACCATAACTTTAATTTAATTCTAACCTAAAGCTTTGTCCTAGAACCCTAACTCTAACCCTAAACCTAAGTAAACCCTAACCATAATCCTAATTAAAAGTTCAATCCTAACTATAATACTAATTTTAACACTAATCATAATTATAATCCTAACCTTAGTTGAACACCCTAACCCCAATCCTAATTGAAATCTAACCCTAATTGTAACACTATTTCAAACACTAATCATAATTATAACCTTAACCCTATATTTGAACACCATAAGTCTAACCCTAACTATAGTTGTCCCTTGTTGAACCCTAACCCTAATTGGAACCTTTATTCTAACCCCAAGCTTTATTTAAGAATCCTAACCCTAACCTAAATTTAATTCTAATCACAAGCTTTATCTAAGAACTGTAAAACTTAGTCACCCAAAAATCACTTTTACTTTAGTCACTTTGATTTTTTTTAACAATAGTGGAAGATAACTCCAATTGACAAGTAGCTTCAAGAATGAAATTTAGAATATCTTCTTGTTCTATCAATATTACCAATAAAAAAAATACCACTTTGACTTAGTCACTCCCAACACCTACTTCTTAAAAGGTCACTATGATGCATAAATATTAAATTACACATAGATAAACAATAAATTACACATAGGTAAACATGCCACACATCATATTTTACATAAATAAATAAATAAATAATTTATTTAAATGAAACATATATCTAATACAAATAAAATTAACATAATGAAATCTTCATGTATTAGTAAAATTAAAATAATAACTTTATTTTATAGAATAATAAAATTTATTTAAATTTATTTATTGAAAATAAAATTAACATATTATTTACAAATTTTTGAGTTAGTAAATTTATAAGTTATTATTATTTAGATGAAATAATAATTTCATCTAACAACTCTAAGTCCTAAAATCCCGAAGGGTTACAGTTCTTAGATAAAGCTTGGGGTTAGAACTAAATTAAGATTAGGATTACAACTCAACTAGGGTAAGGGTTAAAGTTAGGATTCTAAGATAGAACTTGTGACTAGAATTAAGGTGAAGCTTTAGGGTTCAATTAGGTTTTGGGTTCTAAATTTGAAAATAATTGAAATAAGGAATTATTTTATAACATATATCTATACATTTACTAATTTAAATAGCATTCTAACATAAAAAAATAAAAAGAAATAATTTGTGATAACTCTCTGTGTATTTTATATATATTATTAATTAATATATGTATAGTAGTTTAGATAAAGACACAAGCTCTTAATAAAATTACAAATAAAATAATAATTGAAAGAAAAGTGTAAGCACTTAAAAGTAAATCAAAATGCTTCTATGAGTCAATTTTATGTCCCTTTTAAAATTTATTAAGAGTAGAGATTTTTTTTACAATAAGAATATAAACAATTAAATAAGATAATCGTTAAACATTAAATTAATCAAAATTATAAGGATTAAATTTAAATTATTCTTCAAAAAATTATTAAACATATTATAGCAATATAATATTTTAGTAAACATATAAATAAATTATATAAAAAGATAAACCTTAAATACAATTTCAATTGACAATCATAAAAATTATTTAAAGAAGATTATAAATTTATAATAAAATAATATTAACATTTTTTAAAATAACATTAATTGTAAATACAAATATACTTTAAATAAAAAGTATTAAAAAAATTAAATCATCTTAAAAAAAATTAAATATAAAAAACAATTTAAAAAACTGAAAAATACTAAAAATACAAATACAGTCAAATAAAATTTATTAAAAATTTAATTTTTTTTTAAAAATAATTAAATATATATTTTTAAAAATATAAATATTTAATTACAATAAAAGATGTAAACACAAACAATTTAAATTTTTTTTATTAAAATTAAATTTAAAATGACTTCTAAATTATTTAGAGAACAAAACTTACTATTCCTAACTTTATTAAGAACAAAAAAAAATTAAAGGGATGCTAGAATCCTTATCTCGCTGAATCCGGGTTTAGACATTCCTTCTGAGATTAACATTTGCATTTCGGAAGACAATTTCTCTTGCCCTATTGATATCCTCGGGGGGCTGAATGCATGTTTCCTATGTAGAAGAGAAGGTCATTTGAGAAAAGACTGCCCCATCATTAAAAAGAAATCCTCGCAACCTAAACCCTCGGATATCCGCGATCCTCCTAATTTGGACAAAACCAGCACAAACTCCTCATTGAATAAATCATCCATTGTTGTTGCTCCCTTTAAACCCTCCCCCCTGCTAATCGCCATCACCCCGCCCCCTCCTCCTGTCCCCTCCCCCACATCTCTCTCGGCTGACTCCTTACCCCTGGTGAATATTGGTCATAATTTAGGGCCCCTTTCCTTGGCCAAAGTTTCCAATAAGCACAGACGGAAATCTAATAAGCAACCCTTGTCATCTTCAAAAAACCCCCTTTCCCTCTGCTCTCAGCCCTCCCCTGTCTCAATCTCCCCCGACGAAGCTTCTAGAAGTGAAACCCTAATTGTTTCCCGCCCCTCATGCTTAACCCTCATGGAACACTCAACTAGTTGCTCTGTCCTACCTCCTCCTCAGAGCTTCCCCCCTAAAGCCTTTCGCGAACTTGGTGATGACTGCCTGCTCGAGGTCATCCCCGCCAGCATCTACCCCTCTGTCTCTGATGGTCACACCGGAAAGCATATCATGGACATGAAATTTTTGTCCCCTGATGAATCTGATAATGAAGAAGAGTTTAAAGATGCCTGCACCTTGACTAAACGCAGAGGAAGGAAATTAGGCTCCAAGAATAAAAACCCCTCCAAGAAAGTGCTAAGGGACATTCATAGCAGTGCCTCGACCCAAAATCAAAGACCCACCGAAAACTGTTCTCCCCCGCCGAATGTTTCCTCATGAATTGCATTTCATGGAATATTAGGGGCTTAGAGTCCCCTGACAGACGGTGGATCATTAAATGTTTTCTTGACACCTGCAAGTCCATGGACGTCCTTATGCTTCAAGAAATTAAGGCTATTGGTTACACCCTGGATTCCAACCTCAATTTCCTTTGGAAGGATGCCATCAAATTCTACACCAACCATGAAAAGGGTAGGGGTGGGGTTGCCCTTCTGATCAGCTCCAGATGGGAGAATTTCATCTCTAACCATGGGATATCCCCCTGTAACAGAGCGGTGTGGGTTACTCTGAATCACAATAATAATGTTTTTGGCATATGCTCTATATATGCCTCGAATGACTCCAGGGAGCATGCGAGTCTCTGGGACTGGTTAGCTGCCCTTCCTAATATCCCCTGGCTTATGGGGGGGGATTTCAACATGATCGAATCCCAAGAGGACAAACTTGGTGGCCTCCCTTTTGAGTGGAAAGATCAGGAGAAGATCCACTGGAACAAAATGTTAAATTCTAAACTCCTTTTTGACCCCTTGGCTGGTTCTAAGGCTACAAATCCTGGGATTTGGCATACCTGGTGTAACCTCCAACAGGGTCACTCCAGAATTTATTCCAGACTCGACCGCTTCTATGCTAATAAAAACTTCTTTTCTTTTTTGCCTGATAAACACAGACACTTTGTCCTCGTTACCCCCACCTCCCTCTCCGATCACCATCCCATTTCCTCCTGCATTAGATTTAACAATTCTCCTATCCGCTGCAAAGGCTCCGAATCTAAGTTTACTCTTAACACTAGCCTCCTGAAAGATGAAGACACTCTTGCTGCCATTCACATCATTAAGCTTATTAACAGAAATACTCTTCCCTCCTACACTCATTTAGATAGATGGAACAGGAACATCCTTGCTTGGCAGAAGTTGTTAAAGACCATCGGGCAAAAAAGAGCTAAAGATTTTAGATATGCCAAAAAATGCCTCTCCTCTGATCTTCAGATAGCCGAGACCAACATTCAAGCCAACCCCTCGGACTGTGACCTCGTTTCCCATGTTGTCAAAGCCAAGGATTCCCTTAGACAGCACCAACAGTTTAAAATTAATGGAGCTAGGGTCAGATCCCGTGCGCACTGGCTGCAATTTGGTGACAGGGGATCTAAATTCTTCTTTAGCATCCTTAAGCACAAACATGCTAATGAAAATATTGAAAGAATTGTGGTTGATAACAATGAGATAACTAACATTGATAACATCAAAGAGGCCTTTGTTAATTTTTATCAGAATCTCTTTGCCTCTGAAGATTCAGAGGAGGCCTCATCCCTCAGACAACAAATTTGCTCCCTCATCCCTAGCAAGATCTCCACTGATGAAGCCAGTCATCTGTTCAAAGATTTCTCTCTGGAGGAAATTGAAAAAGCTATTAACTCTCTTTGCAATGACAAGGCCCCGGGACCAGATGGTCTCCCGGCGGAGTTCTATAAGGCTAACATTGGTTGGATCTACCAAGATCTTCTTGATCTGTACTCGGAGGCCCTTGATAGGGGATCCTTGGGATGCTCCATTAATAGGGGTATAATTAAGCTGATCCCCAAGGATGGAGATAAAGCCCTCATCAAAAACTGGAGACCTATCACTCTCCTTAATGTCTCTTACAAAATTTTTGCCAAGCTCCTGGCGCTGAGAATTGAGAACATCCTGCCCAAGTTTATTTGCTCTACCCAGACTGGTTTTATCAAAGGTAGGTTTATCCTCGAAAACCTGATTACTAGTTGGGAAGCCATGAATTGGTCCAACTACTCCCAGCAAAACTCTACCATGTTCCTTCTTGACTTCGAAAAAGCCTATGACAGGGTGGAATGGAACTTTATCACTATGATGCTTGAGGCCTTCGGCTTTCCTAGGAAGTTTTGTAATTCTGTTAATACTCTTCTCAAGGATGCCTCGGCTCAGATTGATGTTAATGGTTCTCTTTCTGCTTCTTTCCCCCTTGGTAGATCTATCAGGCAAGGCTGCCCCTTGGCCCCTGCCCTCTTCGTTATAGCTTCTGAAGCCCTTTTCTACATCCTGAGGGATAACTCTTTCTCCCCGGCTGTCAAGGGTATAACTCTCCCTAACAACGATGAACTCTTAAACTGCCAATTTGCTGATGATACTGCTATTTTCTTTGATGCTAGACCTGATAACTTTGAGGCCCTGACCTCCAAACTCAATATGTTTTGTAATATCTCTGGGGCGAGGCTTTCCCATTCCAAATCTATCTGTCTTGGTTGGGATGTGCAGCCCCCTGATTGGTTTAAAGTCTATGACTTTCAGTGGGGTGGTCCGCACAATATTGTGCGCTACCTGGGCATACCCTTTTCTATAGACCCTTCCCTTAAAGACATGTGGTCATGGGTCAAAGATAAGATTATCAAAAAGCTGAGTAAATGGCATAACAGAACCTTATCTCTGGCTGGCAGAATCCAGGTCTGTCAAAAAATTCTTTCATCTTATAACATCTACTATTCCTCAGCTTGGATGTTCAGCAATTATCAAATCTTAGAAATTCAAAAGGCTGTTAGGAACTTTCTCTGGTCTGATGGTAAAGGAAAAAAAAAATGCACGTTGTCAAGTGGGAGTGGTGCCATGTCAATAAGCTCCTTGGGGGTCTTGGTTTGAAGGATCTCAAGCTCCAAGGGTTTGCCCTTGCCGCCAAGTGGATCTTTCATTCCCTTGATGGCAATGATCCTTGGAAGGTTCTTGTTAGGAGCAACATTGAAAGAGGCTTCCCCAAATATGTGAAGTCTTGGAAGAATCTTCCATTTATTGACCTTGTCATTGGTAACTTTCCTGTTCTCGTTCAAGGGTCTGCGGTCTTTAGATCCATTTGGAAGGCTTGGGACCAAGTTAAAAAGTATGTTTCTAACAAGGCCTTCCATGATGACTGCCATCTCTTTGGTGAAAGGTCCATTTGGTGGAACTTATCTTCCTCAGGCAAGCCCCTTGCTCTCTCCCAAGGCTGCTCTGCTAGACACTGGTCGAGCAAAGGCATTTCCCAATTCGCCGACCTCTTTGAGCATGACGAGTTAATCAGTTGGGAGGATCTCAGAATTAAGTTTGACCTCCCCACTTCACAAAAGAAAACTTATAATATGATTATCAAGGCCTCAAAGGACCTCCCTTCCTCAAGTCATGTGGATTCTCATAGGTTCCTTGGCTGTAAGTGGCCCGATGGTACTATGTTATCCAAGATCAAAGCCAAGAACATATACAATGTTATTGGTCATTCGGAAACCATCATTGATCATGTTAACTCTGTCTGGTATTCCACGCTGGACGCCCGCACTTGGAAGAAACACTTTGATTGCCTGTGGAAAGGTCCCACCGAGCCTAAGATTAAATGCTTCAATTGGCTCCTTCTTCTTGACAGACTCCCTGTCAGAAAAGGCAATGCCGAGACTGATTACTGTAACTTCTGTAGACTCCCCGAAATGGCTAGACACATCCTGCTTGACTGTATCTTTGCGAAGGAAATTTGGCTTATGTTTGGCATTACCTATCCTATGTTATTTATTGTTCTTGATATTGTTACTGGTCATATTGATGGCTTAAAACATGACTCTAATCTTTTTTGGAAGATCCTCTCCTCTAATGTTTTATGGCAAATCTGGAAGTGCAGAAATGAAGAAAGATATCAGAATAACCCCCGTGATCTTACTGAGTCTTTTAGAAAACTCACTTTCTTTAAAATCTTTTTGCAGGTGCGAACCACCATGTTAATTGAAAGGAAGAAACTCAAATGATTCCTAAAGGATGGATATGCCACGTTCTTCATCTATGAGATGAAGGGAGGTTACGCTTGGAGGGACACTTTAAATAATCTACAGCTCTTCGAAAACACTTGCAAGATTCTATCCCAAGAGGTGAAGAACAATAGAAGCTCCAGCAAGGACACGACTCTCATGCTTGCGCAGATTCAGGAGATGAAATGTATAGTCTGGATGGAAGGTGATAAAGGGTGGACTTCCTTGGTAGATAAACTGGATGACATCCTTCACTAGCCTTTTGGTCACTGGTGCTCTGTTATGCACTTTTTTGTAACGGTTATGTAACATTGTAACGGATGTGTATCTTTTTTTGTATCTGTTTTGGCTCTGCTTTCTGCTCCTGCTATGAGGCTCGGCCTCTCTTGAGCTGAACAGTTTGCTCTCTGGAGTTTTTTGTACTTCCTGTGACCTCCTTATATTTAATATAAAAATTATGAAGGCAGCTTTGATGAATTTGTTATTTCTTGTACTTGCCGGAGATTGATGAACAAGCCAATCATAGTATTCAAATTTCAATGACATTAATTCCATTTCCGTTATGCGGTATTAAATTCTTCACCCAGCGTATGAAATGCATTGATGGGCATGTTAGCGACATCAATGCCCGTGCATTCTAGAATTTTGGCAGATAGCGGTGCCCACATCCATGCCGGTGCATTCCTGGTACGGATAGCTAGGAAAAGGCTATCCGAGCCCAAAATGACATATTAAGAAGTGGCATCATCCATGACCCATATGGGCTAAATGAGTAGAACTATCGGTTGCTATGCCCGAAGTTTTGATTTTAATGCGTTAAGTAAGAACGCCCGAGCAAGTGGGCCCGAGGTTTTAGTCCTCCCTTGACCCCTCCGCAGAAGTTGATCAATTTAAGCTAAATTTTTTGTTGTTTTTTCTCACGCGCTTGATGAAGTAAATTCACCCTCATGCAAATTCCATCACCTTGCGGCTTGATTATAAATAAAGATATTATTTATTTTTAATAAAATAATGAAATTTGTATATTTGAAATAATTGTTTCTATTGTTTTCAAATGAGTAATGATTATTAATTATTATTTTTTAAATAATTATGAAAATATAAAGAATACAATGTGTTTTATGTCTATATTTAATATTTTTTTAATAATTATTTATTTTAAATATTTTTATTTATTAATATATTATTAATTTTACAATATAAACATTTAGAAAAGGTAGTAATTTTTTTTGTTAAGTTAAAATGGTTAAACAATTCTTTTATAAGATAAGTCATATAATTTGTAAAATGATGTCAAATTTTCAATTTTTAAATATTTAAAATGATTAGAAGTTATTATGTTCATATTTCAATATGTATGTTTATTAAACATTAATATATAAAAACTACATTAAATAAATGATAACTGGTGAATAAAGTTGGAAACCTAAAAATATGTTTTTTTGTATATCTCTACAAGTCTTTTTTTTTTTCTAATTCAATTTTAATTAAGAAATATATCTAGAAATAATATAATTGGATGAAATATTTGTAATTAATTTTAACATTGTGATATATATATATATATATATATATATATATATATATATATATATATATATATAAACTTATGATGAAAAAATAGAGAAACTCAAAATGAAAAATATTATTTTGTTTCATGTTTAGAGTAATTTTACATTAAACATTCATTAAAAAATAAGATTTATTATTTTATTAGTCAAAATTAATTTTTAATTGTTAAATAATAAATTAGATTATATTTAAAAATAGTTAATAAAGAGTTGTTTTTATGATTTTGAAATTATCAAAAAATTTAAAAAGATAGAAAAGAAAATATAAATAACAATTACTTAAACAATATATGATAATTGAAAAATCAATAAGTAAAGCTAGAATTTTAATGGTGTTCTTTATGTTTTTGAATATCTAAATAATTTTAAATTTATTTTATTAAACAAAATTGAAATCTTTAATCTAATTGTGCATGGGAAATTTGAAAATTGACCTATTTTTATTTTTTCTAATCTTATAGTTTTATAGTTTATTTTCAAAATATTGTTATTTATTCATCTTGCTCTTATTCCTTGTATCTTAAGTTGTTGCTATTTAAGTGGTCATATATTTTTGCTCATTCACTATTATATTTAGTTGCATTTTTTATGATTTGTTTATGTTTTCTCTCATTTTTATGGTTATTTATTTTCCTTTTTCTAATTTGTTCCTCTATCCTTGTGCTTCCTTCCCCTCTCTTTTTATCTAGTGTTAGTTGCAATCAATAATTTTTTCTCCTCTTGTAGCTATACAACTAAGATTTAGTGGTATTCCATATTCCACCAAAATTTATTCTATGCTTATCTAGGGAGTGCCACCAAATGCTTAATGCAATTTAAATTAAGAAGATGTTTATAATAAATAAATTCTAAACAATTTTATGCAAATGAAATGATTATGCATTGATGAAAAGACGCTTAGAATAACCAATCCTAAACAACTTACTGGAAAAAAATGATTATAGAACGATGAAAAGATGCTTAGAATAACAAATCGTAAACAACTTAATGCCAATAAAACTGATTATGAAACCACAAAAAGATGCTTAGAATAAAAAATCCTAAACAACATAATGGTATTTTGATAGAGAAATGGTCACATTTTATTATAAGACAATCATATATTTAACTATGACTACCATCATGAAAAGTAAGATTGCAAGAAATAAACAAATTATTTATAATTCAACCATTCTAAAATGAATATACATTCAAATTTAAATGTTTAAAGCTTGAAAACATGCACACACGAAAAAATTATGTTGTATATTGATTTTTAGTCATCATAGAAAGTAAGATTGCAAGAAATAAATCTATAACATGTTATTATTTATAATTCAACCATTCTAAAGTGAATATACATTCAAATTTAAATGTTGAAAGTTGGAAAACATGCACATAAGGAAAAATTATATTGTATATCGATTTTTATACATAAAAGCGATATGATTGTTTTATAATAACATGTGACCATTTCTCTATCAAAATACCATTATGTTGTTTAGGATTTTTTATTCTAAGCATCTTTTCATCGTTCTGTAATCATTTTTTTGCATTAAGTTGTTTAGGATTGGTTATTCTAAGCGTCTTTTCATCAATGCATAATCATTTCATTTGCATAAAATTGTTTAGAATTTATTTATTATAAACATCTTCTTAATTTAAATTGCATTAAGCATTTGGTGGCAGAGGAGAAAAATGATTGATTGCAACTAACATTAGATAAAAAGAGAGAGAGAAAAAGAGAGGGGAAGGAAGCACAAGGATAGAGGAACAAATTAGAAAAAGGAAAATAAATAACCATAAAAAATGAGAGAAAACATAAACAAATCATAAAAAATGCAACTTAATATAATAGTGAATGAGAAAAAATATATGACCACTTAAATAGCAACAACTTAAGATACAAGGAATAAGAGCAAAGATGAATAAATAACAATATTTTGAAAATAAACGATAAGATTAGAAAAATTAAAAATAGGTCAATTTTGCAATCAATTTTCAAATTTCCCATGCACAATTAGATTAAAGATTTCAATTTTTTTTAATAAAATAAATTTAAAATTATTTAGATATTCAAAAACATAAAGAACACCATTAAAATTCTAGTTTTACTTATTGATTTTTCAATTATCATATATTGTTTAAGTAATTGTTATTTATATTTTCTTTTCAATCTTTTTAATTTTTTTTTGATAATTTCAAAATCATAAAAAACAACTCTTTATTAACTATTTTTAAATATAATCTAATTTATTATTTAACAATTAAAAATTAATTTTGACTAATAAAATAATGAATCCTATTTTTTAATTTAAATGTAATGTAAAATTACTAACATGGAACAAAATAATATTTTTCATTTTTAGTTTGTCTCTATTTTTTCTTCATAAGTTATACATATATTAAAATTAATTACAAATATTTCATTCAATTATATTCTTCCTAGATATGTTTTGTAATTAAAATTGAATTAGAAAAAAAAAGACTTGTAACATATTTTTAGGTTTCCAACTTTATTCATCAATTATCATTTATTTAATGTAGTTTCTATATATTAATGTTTAATAAACATACACATTGAAATATGAACATAATAACTTCTAATCATTTTAAATATTTAAAAATTGAAAATTTTACATCATTTTACAAATTATATGACTTATCTTATAAAAAAATTATTTAATCATTTTAACTTAGCAAAAAAAATTACTAACTTTTCCAAAAAATTATATTGTAAAATTAATAATTTATTAATAAATAAAAATATTTAAAATAAATACTTATATAAAAAATATTAAATATAGACATGAGATACATTGTATTCTTTATATTTTCATAATTATTTAAAAAATAATAATTAATCACTATTCATTTGAAAACAACATAAACTACTATTTCAAACATACAAATTTCATGATTTTATTAAAAATAAATAATATCTTTATTTATAATCAAGCGTGCAAGAGCGTGTAGGATGAAGTTTGCATTTTACTGCAAACAGTGAGAAAAAACAATGGGAAATTTAGGCAAAATTGATCAAACTTGGTGGAGGCTGGCGGTGGAGGACGGCAGACCTGGGCCCACTTGCTTTCCCCTGGCGGCAGCCTACGGACGGGCGTTAAAATCAAAACTTCTTGGGCACAGCGGCTGACAGTTCTACCGTACGAGTCTATGGCCATGGATGGATGCCAGCCTTATTAGGGTGGGGTCCCATGAGGCGCTTGCTCAAAATCTCTGCGGGTGCTGCTGAGAATTTTTAGGATTTTTTTAAAGCTGGCAGTCCCATGAACTTACTAGCACTGTTCAGCTTAAAATGTTAAGCTCCAAATTTTCAGGAAGCTGGTGATCCCATGAAGTGTGGCTGAGCTTAAACATTAACCTCCGTAATTTAAAGAAGCTAAACTGAGACTGAAACTTGAGTTGACCGCTGACAAATGCCAAAGACAATTGCTAAACAGTAGGGGCAAGCTCCAGCCCTACCCCATTTCCACCCCTCAAATTTGCAGCCCAGAAAAATAGGAGCAGCTATTTTTTAGGATCAGATTCCATTTAATCCCGTAGCAATTGTTTTATGGATCCATGAGACCTCCTGTTCCTTAAAAGTAGACCCTGCAGCACCCCCATGGGACCCCACCCATAGCATGTCGTTATGGGGGCTGGATAGCCTTTACCGGATAGCTAGTGCCTTCCATTTCTATGAATGCCATTCTTATCGTCCTTTAAAATAGCCTATGTTGCCAAAACTAGGGTCCTCCATGATTTGTGATTGTAAAAATGCTTTACAGCTCATAGTTGTGGACTTACGTGAAGCTCAGTGAGATAGTACTTTCTTGTTACAGCTGGTTGCGATTCCTGCTAATTTTATTGGAAAAAGTCTTTTGTTTTAAGATATTAAAAGCTTAAAAATTAAGCGATCACGTCCTGTTCTGTAATGGGTATGTCCAAAGAAATTGTATTTGTCAAAGATATGATTGTTGGTGTTTTTGTTTTATATAGAAAAATAAATGGATTAGAATAAATATATATATATATATGATTGTGACAATATAAGAGGGAAATGTTTTATCAAATGTTAAAAAAAAAATAGTTATATAAAATATTAACTTTTTAAATATTTATTTTTATTTGATAATTCTCTTAATCAATCATCTTTATGTTTTTTCTGGGCAACATATGGACTATCTTGCATGTCTGCGTATCTTTAATGATCTTTAAGGGAACACACTCTAGATATAGCTATGAGTGTGTGATTGACACTCAATTTTTCCAAGGCATATTGTATGGTTTCAAAGACCTTTAGGGGAACACACTCTAGATATAGCTATGTGTGTGTCATTGACACTCAATGTTTCCAATGTTAATTGTTGCTCTTTCAATTGTTAGACCTTGTGATTTATGAATTGTTCAGATCTCTACTATTTTAAGAGGAGTTTATTAATGCCCCATCAACTTATTGGGGTGATGGGCACATTTTTTGATTGGGTGTGGTCCCAAGGTGGGTGTACGTAATTTTTGAGTTGTACTATAAGAAACAAAGGAGGATTTGGTGGTTTTTTGTCATGTTTGAACAATTGCCTCAACTTGTCCCAACACACCATTTAGAAGACCTACTACTATGCATAAATTGGAACATAGCATAAGTTGTTGGTTAATGTAGAAGAGAATACTTGGATCAAGTTGATCATTGTCATGATTTGGGCATGATGTCATTGTTAGGCATCCTACATTGCATATTGCAATGAGCACTCCCAATTATTGGAGTACACATTTATTAAGCAATGAAACTAATTCATTTGTTGTAAACAAATATATTAAGGAAAACAAGTTATCTTTTCTTTAGAGGTGACATCAAAATTAGAATGTGACATATGAAGCTCCTAATGTATTAGAGTTGGTTTTGCATTCCTTATATTTAATAGTGTAAAAAAGAAACTTGATTTGGTTTGTTTCATTTTTGATAGAAAATCTCACTAAATGTCACTACTATCTTGAAGCTTCAACAAAGTTTTGTTTCATATGATGGTTTAGCATACATAAGGATTTCCAAATCATTGGTGGCAGTTGAACTATATAACCAAATAGTATGACTAAATGTGCACCAAATGGAACTTGATTATGATTTGAAGACACTTCATGTAACTTATTGTCAATGCATTCCAACAACATTGGCCCAATGAAGGTCATCTCATGAATTATAACATATTGAATGAAATACAAGTTCTATTAAAATGTTGCTAGTACTTTTCCCTATGAATTTTATTTCTTTTATTCAAATTCAAAGGGCAATGTATATTGGATGCATGTATGTTGAAATTTGTGACTCTTTTTGGAGAAGGTAATAATAATTTTGAGCTATCATATGATAATATTGCTAAGAGGGTCATCTAATATTGTTTATTAGGTGTGATTTCAAAGTACATTCCAGTCCATGTATGATTAATTTACGAGTTGTTACATTTTCATGGTAGAAGAGTGTGTTATGATGATATCAAAGTCCTTGTGTTGTTTAGTAGGTAATGATATCTAGGAATGTCAATGAATCAAGGTGATACTAAAAAATTAGATGGTATTGGATGTTGTTTCCATTTGTTAGTCTTGTGGTATTGTAAAAATGCCTAGTTTTATGCTACTTCAATAAGTGGCATTATTTCCAATTTCAAGGTCATACCATGTATGCTTTAATAAAGCTTAAAATTGGAACATTATCATCATTCCAGATAGGGACACATTGGAAGTGCTTTTTATTTATATTCAAAGAAAATAGTGACCTTAGATATTGAAAAAGGGTTGTTCTAATAAAAAGTGACAAGATTCTTAGGCACTAATACTATCTTCAATAATATATCATTGAGGAACTTGCAAAATACAAATGGCATTGACTTATTAGGGTCTATGTTGGTTGATATGTGAATTAGCATGATGTGTTATGTTTTAGGTCTATGCTCAAGTTTTTTGGCATATATTTATAATGTAATTTAATATTGCATGAGAAAAATTACAGATTGAGAATTGACATTAGCTCTCCAAATGGAAAGGATTAATGGGTTGTGAAGATTTAGGCACAATCATCATTATGAGTAGGTATGTATTTTGGTTTTCCATTTTTAGTAATATTAAATTTTATTTTTTTTGCAAGCTCTAGAGGGCTTTGTATGTTGTTAAATATGATTGGGAAGCTTTGTGTAGTTTATAGATGGAGTGATAACATTAATTGCCATTGTGTCTATCAAGAAAGGTTCATCAAGTATGGAATGATGCAATTTTTTTTTAAGGCTATGTGGATTCCATGCAAACACATACGCATCCATGCATAGTATTTCTTTGTTTATCAATTCCTAGCTACCCCATTGCAAATTGTTAATTTTAGGTTCTCGTTGCAGCCATATGAAACCATGAATATGTGTAGATATTCTATGATTCCATTCACCTATAAAATGATGGGGAATTATTAAATATTAATATTAGTTGTAAAAAATATTTGTTAACTAAACAAATTAAGAAGTTAAATCTTACCTATACAAATAGTTATGTGCACTACGAAGCTTTTATAAAACCTCTTCATGAAAATATATGAATTTATGATGCATGTAGATTGCAAGAGACTATGGATTTTGAACTACATTTTGTATCTTGAGATATTTCTAAGCACATTTTGGATTTAAAGGTGGTGAAGTTGAAATTATGCTATAAAAGTATGACCACTACATGTATCTAGTGTATTTAGTTTGAAGGACATTATTGGGAAAACCAATTCAAATTTTCATGTCAAATAATTCTCCTCAATACTTTGTCCAAAAGGACCTTCAATTGCATGAAGGTTCAAGCTATTGTACATTAACTAATTTATAAGATTGTCATTGAGAAAGTCTTTTAATCTTTCACATAGGTTTTCAATTATAGTAGGAATGTTATCATCCAAAATATTTTATATAAATACTAATGTTGTTTCCTAGCTTCTATGATACATCAACATATTAAGTATGAAGTACATATGAAATATGGGTGTTGACTAGGCCTATTATCATGGTACATCTCATATATAAAGTGCACATTCATGTCTACTTGATTAAAATCTTCCATTTATTATTACCTAAACATTGCTATGCCTATGTGGAAGAGAGTGGGAAATGCCATTACAAATAATCCCCTAGTTGTGTACTCATTTATTGACGACAAATAAATGGATTCAACCATTCTATAATACGAGTTTTTCATCCCTTGCCAAATTGTAATAAATTTAAATCTCTTCCACCTCTCTAAGTAGAGGTGGGAGGTTTGTTAAAAATAAATATGTATGTTCCATAATCTTGATGAATGATTCATCTTCTTCATCATTTGTGGATGTTAGTTCAAGGTGTGTGAAAATGCATGTAAAGTTGTGTAATGTAGAAGGTTAGATATGTTAGTAGAGGTGGAAGATAAACATGATATTGCAAATTAATCTAATTGCACATTTTGTTGTGTGGACCATTATTCATCTTGTATTTTAAGGATTCAAGAACACATGTTCTACTGAAATAGAAGCTATATTTTTTCATTAGCTTAATTTTTTCACAATTATGGTGTAAAATTAATCTATATTCCTAGGTAAGTGTTATAGAATTCTAGAAATAACTTATGGAAAAACAAATATTATGACTAGTATATTTTAACTTGTATTCTTTTGTGAATAGGTTGCATGAAGGATTAAATTAACCCTTTTTATTAACATCTCTTAAGTTGTAGTCAAATTGCATTAACATACATGGTTTTCACCAAGGTCTGTATTATTCCATTGTGAGAAATCATTGTTTTTTCTCCAAAGAGCATCTATATCAAGTAGGGATTTAATTTGAATCTTTATTTTTTATTCCTATGTAATTTTCCATGCAAACTAAACATACTAGTTGTGTGTGCAAATATGTGAATTATAATAATCAATAACACACAACAAATGCAATGTATTACATTAATGAAATCTAAATTAACAATACAATTTGATACAACGATTCCTTAAAGACATTCCATCTTCCTCTATTCCTAAGGATCCTATAATAGTGCTCTCATATCTTAATTATGCACTGAATTACTGGGATGAAACCTAAGAAATGAGTAGCCATTAATTCTAGAATACAAAAACTATGTTTACACCTACATGATTTGATGATTTGGCTAGATGCTGAACTATATGATGGATGATAAACTGCTATAAATAGAATGCTAATGAAAAGATCTGCAATGTTGAATTAAACTAATGGAGATGCTATGAAATTGATTCTAAATGTTGTAAGGAAACTAAGACACATCTAACAAAGAAGCCATGATTCTAATTTACTTGCTAAACTATTCCAAATGCTAAACTAGAATGTAAACTAGTTAAATTTGTTTATTTAATTAAATCATGAAGAAAGTGGTTTAAGTTGGAAGAATTAAGAAATGCGAACTATATAAATAAACTTTGCAATTTATTTCTACAATAGAGGAAATAAATATTTTTATTAATTAAATAACTAGTATTTAATTAATATTCTCCAGACCAGTTTTGGATGTATACATTTTGCCCCTCTTTGAAGTGATGTGTTTATGCATTACTTCAAAGAAAAATTTACTAGTGTTGTTAAAATTTTGATGATGCCCTAGACAACGATTTTTAGAAGATAATGAATGTATGCCCCCTTGGGAGATAAATCAAGGAATTTTTTATGATTAAAAGATTTTTGATGATTTTTGAAAATTTCTGTTGATTTGTGATGATGTCGATCTTGAAATTTTGGTTTGATGAGATTCTAGAGATTTATCTCCCAATATGGAAGAATTAGAGCTGCCCTGATTAATTGATCCTTAATATATATATATATATATATATATATATATATATATATATATATATATATATATATATGCCACGAAAATCACTCTTAATTACCCTTTATTAAGAAGTAAAAGATGAAAAAGGATTCATTTGTGCATTTTGTGATTTTGAAAATTGTGGAGTGAGAGAGCAACCTTAATTTTTTTTTTTTTTTAAGGTGCAATGCACCCATATTATTAGGGAGTAAGCGCTTTTTGACGGGCTATGAACCGGATACAACAAACCACAAGAAACAACCAAACCCGCGAGCACAAAGGCCCAGCGAAGGCACAAGGCCTGCGAGCACTTTGGCCCAGCAAGGGTTTGAACCCTGGTGGCCGTCACTACAACCAAGCGACTTGACCACCGAACCATGTATATAAGCCTTGAGCATTTGACCAAAGATGGTGATCCTCTACAAGACTCCTCGATTCGAGGGGGTGCAATGACACAATTGGCTACCAGGATACGAACCTTCGATATGAATTTTGAAAACTTTCCTTGTGAATTTTGAATCAATTTTCTTGCATTTTTAATTTTTAATTTTTAGTTTTTCATTCTTTCGGCGCATACGAAATTTGTTTTGGTGCATAGGTTGATTTTTTTAGCGCATCTGCCTAGGGTTTTAATGCATTGACTAGATTTAGCAATGCATTCATACTCTATAATAGTGCATCCATGTTTTGGCACATAGATAGTTTGCAATGGCACATCAAAGTATTAGATAGTGTGTCCATTAGAAATGGTGCATCAAATTGTATTTTTAGCGCATGTGAGGAATTCTCTAGCACATTGAATTAAATGGAGCATCAAAGAGATTCCACAATGCATCTAAGGAATTCTCTAGCGCATTGAATTAAATGACGCATTGATAGTCTGTAACCGCACATCTAATGAATTTGGTGGTGCATCTGCCCTTTTGGCACAACGAAGCACTGTTATGGCACATCTAGGTCAGAATTGAATATTTTTTGTTTTGCTCCTTGAGTTTGATGATGTTTAATCGCGTCAACCAATGATTTGTTGTTGATGATAGATTAGATGATTTATTGATCTCATGATAGGTGAGATTCAATAATGATGATGTTGTTTTGACCTCATGATAGGCGAGTATCAAAAATAGATGTTTGCGAGACTTGATGAAAATCTCACTAGAACTGATAGGATAAGTGATTGTGTGATGTTTGATTGTTTTGTTGATTTGATTGATTGATTGATGTGTTGATTGCGATATTTTATAATGATAGGAGACAGATTTAGATAATCTTTAGTGCTGAGAGTGATTACCACAAACTTGGGAGTTGATCCCACATCTATCACAGGCCAATAGGGTTATCATTGAGTGATATAGGTTATCTTCACTGATTGACATGCCTCAGATTAGGATTAATTGAGGATTGTTGAGTGCGCTAGTAGAGAGGTGGCATAGTGACCACAACAATTTTCATCTGGCCACTAGAGAGATGACTATGATGCCAAAGGATGTCTACAAGATCCTGTAGATTCCCTAATGGGTGACATTGTTACATATGACCACACTGAGTAGGGAGGTACAAATGCCTTACGTTGGATATTCCATGATCATATTAGTGGGTATGAGATGCCTTGGTAGGAGATGTTTGAGAGATATGCCCCTTTTCCTTCCATGCTTGTGGGATTTGTTAGCGGCTTCTTATGTCTCGAAAAGAGAGACAAATTGATTGTCCATCGATTGGGGTAGGACATTGGAGTAGATGATTCAGTTTGGGACCTGTTTCGCCTAGGGTTCATGCATGCTCGCACAGTTATATCATGATTTTCATCAGGTAGTCTACCTTAGAGGAGCTAGTCTATCCGCTGGTGTGACCCTATTATAGACATGGGCTTGGGAACATATAGCGGTGACACGTCTAGAGACAGATAGATTCAGGCCATTTGGGAGACCCTATGTCTATGGTTATGCAGGCCCAGTTGTCCAACATAAGTTGGGAAAATTGGAGTATTGGAGATGCATATTAGATGACCTGGATTCTGTTACATGGTGGTTTTATGTAGATTGTGAGCAGTGGGCCAAGGATCATTTAGAGATTCCTTATGTTATCATAGCCAGGTATCTTATTGGATGGACACACTACATTATCGAGAGATTCTTATTGATGAGGGTGCTAAGATAGTACGGTCGAGTACAGGGGATACCACAGGGATTGACCATGTATGCGTGAAGGTAGTAGGATGAGACTGAGTGGGGGCCCACTTTATCTTATGATGTCGCATGTGATGAGTATCATAGACTATAACCAGTGATTTTGGATTACCATCTAGAGATTGTCAAGGGATACATGACTGAGGAGTACTCACAGTACTTTAGTGGGCATCCATTTCCAAGGATCTCCAGGCCTGATGATCCAGTGTCAGCATTAGAGGATGATGAGGATAGACCACCTAGACAAAGGAGGGGTAGAGGTGGTGGATATGAGGAGGAGGGAGATGGTGGGGATGGTGATGGAGGAGGTGTGATGATGGTGGGGATGACAACAAGGATGATGGAGGAGGCAGTGATAGAGGAGGGGGTTCCCACCTAGTGCTGGATGTCAAAGTGCCTCACAAGAGGCGATCCTTGGTGGCAGTAGTGCAACATCATGTACATATACGATTTCCTTCCTAGCAATAGTAGTCATAGATTGTAGTGTTATATGCTCAGGTCTAAATAATTCAGGGTCGACTCATGCAAGTTCAGGGGCAGTTGCAGGAACAAACACAGTTGTTGTCACAGGTACAAACAAAACTCTCACAGGTCGAGGGGAAGATATAGACTCTGACGATTGAGAGGGATGTTTTCAGGCAACAACTTGCACAGGTACAAGGCTAGGGATATGTGTAGGGTCAGGTTGTTGTATTGACTATGGAGAGAGATGCATTGAGATGATGGGTAGAGTAGGCAGAGGCTATTACCAAGAGACTACAACAGGCTACGATGGCTACCAGGTCATCAGATTATTTTAGGGAGATATGTCACACTTCTCAGGAGGCCGAGTTTTATAGAGGTCAATATCATGAGGTGGTCCCTCTAGAGTGGTAGGAGAGCTTTGCTTAGTATTGGTCTAGTAGGTCACAGTCTCAAATGATTAGTGTAGGTGTTACACAACCATTTCTTGGAGATTGGAGAGATCTCGGTGTTGGTTTGTCGGGTGTAGGGGGAGGTACCGATCTAGGGATGCTAGCACCATTTGTGGGGAGCACTACATAGCTCCGACACTTGATGTTTTATTGTGATTTGGACATGTATGCATTGCTACTCAATGATTTATTGCCATTTTTTCGATGATGTATCTCTTCATATTTTGAGATATCCTTGTACACTTGACATTATTTTGAGATATATATATATGGAGTGATGATGATGGTTGTCCTATGTACTTATGTGTTGATCTTGATGGATGCATTTAATTTCCTATTATGTATGTTATGTGATGCTTTATATGATGGTGATATGATATGTCATGGATGCAACATATGTTATGATTCTATGATGCTTTTATGGTATCCATATGCCCTATGTGATGAATCTAATTATGTGAATGGAATGTGCTAAATGCTATTTTTTTGTACTTTTCTAATGCAAATGTATGAATGCATGTATGAAATGGATGAATGAAAAATTGTATGTTTCATTGTGGATGTTTTTGTGATACAAATGCACAACTAGATGTATATGGATGAAAATGATATGATCAAAGTTTTATTTTTGGATTTTTCATAATGCAAATATACGACCTAATGAAAATGAATGCTGAAATGATATGATAATGCTTTGTTTTTGGATTTTCATGATGTAAATAAATGGTCTAATAACTAGATGAATGACAAAATGATATGATAATATATGAATAATGTCCTAATGCTTATGCAACTAAACTGTGAATGATCTTTTTGGTAATGTCAAATGTACTCAATCTGTTAATGATAGAAATAACATCACTCGTAATATTGTACCAGCCTTGGAGAAATCTATAAATACCACTGTAACACGTAGTATGAATGCAACCTAAACATGTAACCCTAACATTGCAATGTTGTCATCCTAGTAACTAATTTATTGTGCTTGGTATCATCATTAAGCTTTTAAAATGTTGAAAGTGAGTACAAACATCAATGGTATAATTAGACCATGATGACCTAAGTACTACTTTCAAGACGTTTGATGGTGTAAGTTAACACAAGCACCTAGTTATAATTGGACCGAGATGACCTGAGCATTTCTTGCATAAACAGGCAAGAGATAACCACTTTCCTATGCGAATCCAAAATGTCATTAGTGATACTTTGTAGAGCACGTCCCACGATGATTCCCATAGTATTAATGATTGAAACTCACAAACAACAAAAAGAGAAATATATCATTCTTGATCATAACTTCTCTAGTTATTGACATCCTTGAGTTGCTCCCAAGAAATGGTGACAACAATCATGATGCAAATAGTTTGAACATTTGTGTTAAAGTGATAAAACTCTGATTTAGAGTATCGTCACTGAATGAAATTTGTTTTTGATTAATCTTGTTGTTCGTTTAGATGATTATTTTTTGTGAGTCTGATTGATGTTCGATGTTGCAACTTGCTTGATTTTTGTGTTTTTACCAAGTTTCCATACTATTGTTTTTCTATCACTTTTAAGCTCAAATATGGATTTCCCTTAGTGAGTTCATGATTTTTCCCCTAGTGGAAACAAATCAATTTATTATGGATATGTACAATGATTGAAAAACCAAAGTGAGACACGACTAACACAACAAAATATGTACATTAGGCTCAAATGGAGGATATGGATAGTGATAGCAAAGAACCAATGTGGTCGATGCACATTCCAATAGAGGAAGAAGCCAACCTATCACAAATAGCGCCTGTTGTAGGTTTTCACCACTTGCTTTTTATTGCACTTTTTTTAGATTTTATGATTTTTTTTGTATTTTTTCCTTTTTTTGATTTTTTTGTATTTTTTCCTTTTTTGATTTTTTTGTTGTCACCAAGATGCCTGTTTGCTAGGTTTTCACCAGGGAAACCATTTTTTCAGGACATTTTATGATGTTTTTGGATTTTTTTAGGACTCTTACCAATGTAATAGATAAATCATGTGTAGAATTTCTTGAGATGGAGGTTGTTCATAGGCTCTTCAAATAGGCCTCCTTTTGGGATGGATAGCTGGTATGCTCCTGATCCATAGACTAGCACAATGACAAAGGGGCCCAACCAATTTGGTTCAAAATTTCCTTTCTTCTCCCTATCCTACTGGTTGCATGGGTTCTCCTTCAATACTAAGTCACGAACTTGAAATGTTCTGGGTTTGAATTTATGATTGTAACTTCTGGATATTTGTTGTTGGTAGGCTTTCAGGTGGTTCACTACATGTTGGAGTCGTTCATCCAATAGTTCCAATTCCTGTAATCTAGATACCCAATAGTCCTCATCAGCGACGATACCCTTCAATGAAATCCAGAGTGATGGTAATTCAACCTCACTTGGTACAATGGCCTCAGATCCATACACAAGAGCATATGGTGTGGCTCATGTTGGTCTATGAATACTAGTGCAGTATGCTCATAGAGTAGGGTTTAATTGGATGTGCCAATTGCATCCAACATCATTAACTGTTTTCTTCAAGATCTTCAGAATAGTTTTGTTGGAAGCCTCTGCTTGATCATTTCCTTGAGGATAGTATGGTGTAGAGAAGTGATGCTGAATGTTGAACTTCTCACACAATTCTTGCATGTCTTGATTTTTGAGCAGTCTTCCATTGTTAATAATAATGGATTGAGGGATGTCGTACCAACAGATGATGTAATTGAGGATGAATGATGAATTTTTCTTTCTTGTGATGGTGATTAGAGGAACAGATTCAATCCACTTTGTGAAGTATTCTATAGCTGTGATGATAAGCTTGTGTCCATTTAATGAAAATGGATGAATTTTACCACCAAGATCTAGTCCCCACTGAAAAAGGGGCCATGTGGATGCAAAAGGTTGAAGTTACTGCACTAGTGCATGGATGAGGTTGCCATGAATCTGGCACTTTTGGCATTTCTTGACAAACTGAAAAGACTCCTCCATGTTTGGCTAGTAATATCCTAAATGAAGGAGTTTCTTGGCTAAGGTTAAACCACTTGAATGAGCTCCACAAACACCCTCATGAACTTCCGTAAAATTTTAGACTCATGTTTCCAGACATAGGAGGAGATTTCTGTCAAGACCTCGTCGGTATAGTACATCTGCAATAAGAGTATGTGAGTTGCTCAATGAATGAAATTTCATTTTTTATTTCTAGACAGGTTAGGTGGAAGGGTGTTATCTTTCTAGGTAGGTATAAATCTCATCATAGATTGAGGTATTAGAGTCAACTAGGTGACATATAACTTGGGACTCAATATTCTCATAAGTAGGGGAAAAAAATTGTTCCACAAAGAACTCGTAATAACTTCTCTTCTCTAGAATTTGTAACAAGGAAGAAATAATAGACATGGCATCGACAACTTTATTGTCCACTCTCAAAATCTATTCAAATTTGATATTTGTTACCCATTTTTTGCTGCAGCTCAATTGGTGGAGCTAGTTTAAATATTGTTATATTTGAAAGTGGAAAAATACAGTTATTTCTGCATATGCTTAAGTATGGATTACAATACATTTATCATTCATCAAGTGGTAGATATGCAAGTGTTTTGAGATAGCCAAGTACAGAAGTATTACTCAAGTAATTTACAAATTAAATGGAGTACAAAATTGAATATACAAATGATAAAGCATAACAAAATACTTTCATTTATTTCATGAAGTGATTCACATTACATGTTTTCATTTGATTGCAAGAATACAAATGATAATACAACTTTGCAATTCAATGCTTTTCTTTCAGAATGTAAATGAAAGAACAAAATTAAATATCCACACAAGCCATGGTTTTAGCCATTTCCATTCATGACAAGAAAGGAAATATACAATTAAAAGTGAAAAGCAGATAACATGGGACATATTTGTCATTGCCTAAGTTGGTCTTTCGTTGATGCCTCGTAGCTTGCACCATTCTACTTCAACTCCCGATTGTGCCTACAAAAGATTGAGAGGAACGCCAATTAAGAGCTCGAGATATGAACTATACTACATGCCATACTAATAGAGATATATTTCAATCCTTGCAATGCATAGAACCAACTAAAGGAGGAAACAAAAAAATGAACTAAAAAGAGACAACATCATCATCACATAATGTTTTTATGCTAGCATCGTTTGTTTCCTTGTGCAGGTATAGGAAAAGTCATGTAACTGATTATCTTTTGAAGACCAAACATGTGGAGAAAAATAGGCTCCCACAAGGGTAGAGCTCGGCATGCTGTCCCTCAACATCAAATGAGGCCTAAATAGAGAGGTATAATCATCATGCTCAATGGAATAGATACATTTCAATTATCAAAGTAATCAAGCCCATTTTTCACTCATAGCAATCAAATTTGATAATAGTGAAGTGAAAGATATGAGTAAAATGAAATCAATTCAGAAACAAGATCAACAAGTATTTCATGTTTTTTTTAAGTGAATAGGCATACATAATTGCCTTGCCTAGAATCATCAGTTTCAGCTAAAATAGTGGATAACCTTCAAAATGTCATAAGCAAGTGCTCTTATTTAAGAGCATCCTAATTATTACTGCCCAAAAGGAGCATAAAGATTGAAACATATTTCTACTTTAATAGAGAATGAATCCACAAGTGGCTATGAATTAATTACTAAAGGATTCACATGTTTTTGCAATTTTCTGAAGGGAATAATCTTGTTGTCCTAGGGAGAGTACAAAAAATTCATGAAATACAAAAAAATTAATGGTAGAAATAATAGTATTCAGTCAATTTTTTAACATTATGAGCAACAAATATTTTCATAAAATACAACCAAGGTTTGGGCCAAATCACAAATACTCATAGGAGCCATATGAGTTTTATTATGGAGATCTGAAAACAATCAATTTTCCTCTTTCAATATCAAATACAGATGCCATGTTTATAAACATAGAAAAGCTATTGCAAGTCTGAGCTAGGGTTTCTTCCATAGTGGCCAAGAGGAAATGCAGTAGGTTGGAAATATGAGTGGAGGAGCCATTCTTACATAGAGACAAGTTTTTGAAATTTTGAATAGAGAACGAGGAAATAATGAATTTCTTTCAAGTTTTAGAAATACCCACATTGGGTTTTTTACAAAAATGCAGTTTATGTTTGAAATGCAAAATTCCCACATGTTATAATTTTAATTCAAAATGCATTTTCTTCCAAATACCATTTACGCATGTAAGGGTTTTGACAGAAACCACAAAAGAAAGTAGAATATCATGGTGGGTCAAGCTCCAGAGAAAGATAATTTTCTTCCAAGTCACGAATACCCACATGGGGGTTTTGTTTGAAAACTCAGATTTCTTCATATTACAATGGGCCATATTAATAGGAAATCACAAAACAAACATGATTTATTCAAGATGCCGAACACCCACATTAAGTTTTGTTCCCAAAAGTACAAAAGACATGAAATGTTATCATGGGTTGACCCCAGTATGTTTCAAATATTCAGACCAAGCATGTAATCATGCGGCCTACAATGGGCCTATATTTTGTTTTCAAGAACAACAATCATTCTTATTCATAGAAGCTTTTACAAGATTTTGTTTGAAAAAGAAAGAAAGAAATAGGAAAGCACAAAGATAAACCTTACCATTCGTGCCTGTAGAAGACCAAGCTCTCACAGAGCTTCCCAAATGCAAGGGCCAAACTCTCAAACATGGTGGCTAGAGGATACATCAACAATGGTGCACACAAAAATAGAAAGAATACATTAGAAACTATATCAAATTCCAAAGACATGAGCCCATTTTCTCATCAAAAGACCCAATGAACAAAGAAATGGTTTAGAGGCCTCATGAACTCAATCATGACATGGGATGCCTTAGGTAATGGCTTGTATCAGTATTTTGCTAATAAGTCTGATAATTTGTCTCTATTAGAGCAATTGAGCACCATTTAGAGGGCACTACATGAGCACTTGGATGAGTTCAACTACTGATTTCAGAGAACCTAGGACAAAATTCTTGCAATAGTAAAGCCTTTATTGGCTCATGCTTTTCTGTTTTACTTAAAAGCCTTAAATAGTAATATTTCAGTCATGACCCAATCTATGGGTAGGAATACACTCCCCAACGCTTATGATATCACAATTAGAGCTAAAAATTGTCTCATCCAAGCTAGATATATAACCCCTAGACCTCCTATGCTTTTGTTTCTTGAAATATAACCACCTACCCCTATTGCTTTACCTCATTTAGTTGTTGTCCCACTTGTTCTAGCAATAGGTTATCATAATGCATCCCAAGAGATTGCTGCTCTAGCCCAAAGCCAAGAGCTTCAGGAGATTAAAAGCATACTTAAGACCTTTGAAAATGACCTTGAGAACTTAAAGAAGCAAGTTGGCTAGGAACATAAACCTTATCAAGCTACTTATCAGCAAAACCAACCTAATAGGCCTGCTTTTCAGAATGATTATCAGGGCCAAAAGAGGAGTTTTAAGCCAAGACCATTCCAGCCATACAACCCAAACATATCCAGTTCATCAAAGGAACTCATGGCTTAAAATAATATTGCCCAAGATTTTGATTGGTGTTATCCATGCAATTAGCCCCATAACCAATTAGTGTGTGCTAATGGCATGAGAAATCAGGCTTTAATGGTCTAGAACAAATATGCTAGTTTAGAATATGTTTCTGATCAGAATCAAGAACAACAAGATAACATGGAAGTTTCCTTTCCGAACTGGTAGAGTTTTGAGTTTTTTGGCATGAATGGCCAAGATCAAAAAAATTCTCCTATTTTGGCCAATACCAGATAAAAAAAAAAGCTATGGATTTTGGGCAACAAGATGGAAATTCACAGCAGTAGCCTGCAAACAATAAGCAACCCATTACTCCAGTGAATGTCAAGGCTATAACATAGCCTAAGAAGCAAATTATGCAAAGAGGCCAAGAAATACCTGGCAAGGAACAATCAAAGACACATTTGCAGCCTTTGTAGAGGAAAAATGATGCTGCTGTCACAAAAAACCAGTAGAAGGTAAATCCTACTTCTTTCAATATTGTTGAATACCTCAGAAAAGCTACTGTTAGCATGTTTGTATTAGATGCTTTGCATATCCCAAGCTAGAAAGGTTTGTTGCAAGATGCTTTAGCATAGAGTTATCTATTTTTGATGATACCAATCAAGGAGTTGCTAAAGTTGTTCTTGCAAATGATTTGGAGGTTAAAAGTGAACAAAAGAATAAAGAGGTAAAGCCTCCCCCATTTTATTTATGTCTGATTATTGGCGATAAGATTGTTCATAATTGTATGGTTGATTCTAGTGCCAGTAGTTTAGTCATGCCAAAGAGTTTGGCCAATAAGCTAGGTTTAGTTTATGAGCCTAATCCCCAAAAAGGTGTAGTTTAGTTAGATGGGTCTGCTATTAAAACTACTGGTATAATCAGGAACTTGGAACTTACCTTGCATGCATCCCTGAGTTTTTCTATTCATCAAGATATACATGTTATCGATTTACCACCACACTTCGCCATTTGTCTCTCAAGGGATTTTATAGGCAAGCTGGGTGGGTTTCTGTCCTCTAATTGGTCTCATCTATTTTTTAGAACAAGTTATGGTACAAAAGTGACTATAAAGTCTGAGCCTCTAGCCAAAGACTATATCGAACCATATTCCCTGAATCCTGTAAATGCTAACCTCTATGCCACCCCTGTACTGGAGGAACAAACCATGACCTAAGACTGTAGTACCCCTATAGAAAATATGAATCTAGATGAATGGGAAGTTGAAGATCACCAGCTCGATCCTTTTTAGCACACAGATGAGATAGGATTAAGAGTCTATATGATTCTCGAACCTAATTTTGATATGCCTAATCTTTGCAAAGAGGAGGAATAGTCCGCAAAAACAAAAAATGAGCTTTGGAAGCTTTACTTCGATGGTTCGAGAATCAGTATAGGTGTTGGAGGTGGGGCTATGCTGATTTCACCAGAGGGTGATAAATACTTTTCAACTTGTAGATTTCTTTCAGCTGTTCAAACAATACAGCTGAATACGAAGCATTAGTGCATGGCCTCGAATGGGCTTAGAAGAGAGGTATCAAATGCTTGCAAGTTTATGGTGATTCAAAGTTAATAGTAAATTAGGTCAGAAATCTAAATGCTGCAAAAAATGATTTGCTTAAGAAATATAAGCATCGTGCATGGGATTTAATGGAAGATTTTTATTCTTTTAACATTGTTTCAGTTCCTAGAAATGAAAATAAGCATGGTGATAGGCTCGCTACCATAGGAACCCAATTTGATATTCCAAATGAAATTCACAAAGTAGAGGCACGTCAATATGTAAAAATAGTGGTCAGACCCTTTGTGCTTGACAATAATGTGAGTTGGCAGGTTTTTGATAGCGATGAGAAAATTATAAATTTCTTAATTGTCGAAGCTGAGTTTGTAGATGGAAACCAACAAAAGTGGCAATAGTAGTATGTTAACAAGATTGTGTAGTTGAAGACCAACAAGATACCAAAAGGTTTGGTGACCTTGGAATCTATGTTCAATTTAGATGACCAAGTGTGGAAAGGCATGTGCAGCTTGACTGTTAAAGAAGAACATTATGAGGTGATTGAAATCTTCAAAGGAAAGCTTCTTAAGTGGGAAAGGTATGTAATAAGGAAGAACAATAAGCATTTATTTTGTTATGTTAGAAATTTAGTGATTTTTTTTCTTCAGAGTATAAGGATTTGAAAGGTTTTGATCTAGAAATAGCCCAACATTCTATTGAACTAGAATCTGATGTAAAACCAGTAAGGCAGAAACAAAGACCTCTTAATCTTAAATTAGAACACCTTATGAAAGCTAAACTAAATAAATTAGTTGAGAG
This sequence comes from Sequoia sempervirens, assembly GCA_007258455.2. Lineage (NCBI taxonomy): Eukaryota > Viridiplantae > Streptophyta > Pinopsida > Cupressales > Cupressaceae > Sequoia > Sequoia sempervirens. Next base: position 39,772 of record VDFB02124220.1, on the reverse strand, counting down.
TGGTATTATTTTTCCTATCAAGCATACTTCTTAGGTGTCAAACTTAGTTCCAGTTAGGAAGAAAAGTGGTGAAATCAGATTGTGTGTTGATTTTCAAGATTTAAATAAAGCGTCACTAATATACCACTACCCACTCCCTTCTATGGAGCAAATTCTACAAGTAGTTTCTGGTTCTAACAAATTTTCTTTGCTAGATGGTTACTCAGGTTGCAACTACATTATGGTAAAACAAGAGGATTAGTTCAAAACATCATTCATGACTAAGTGGGGCATGACGACCTATAAAAGGATGCCTTTTGGCTTATCCAACACTGGAGCAAATTTTCAATGAGCGATGGACATGGCCTTTCACGACCTCATGAACAAGTTCATTTTGGTATATTTAGATGATATTACTATTTTTTCCAAAAATTCTAATGAGCATCTTGATAATCTAGAATAGATTTTTCAGAGATGCAAAGAGTTTAGAGTGTCTCTCAATCCAAAGAAGTGTATATTTTCTATACATGAAGGTAAACTCCTTGGACATATTGTTTCAAAGCAAGGAATTTTTATAGACTCTAAAAGAGTCTCTGAAATTCTTGATTTACCTTTACCAACTCACAAGAAAGGCTTGCAAAGCTTTCTTGGAAGAATAAATTTTTTCAGGAGGTTCATACCAAATATTGTAGCCTTGTTGCAACCTCTCACTTCTATGCTTAAAAAGAATATGTCTTTTAGCTGGACCAAGAAGGGTAAGAGAAGTTTTGAGTAGATTAAGGAATCCCAAGCCCTTCCAGCTACCCCTACCCTCGTTAATCCAAGGTATGACAAAGATTTCACTCTTTATGCATTTAGAGGAGTTAATACTATTTCTGCTATGCTTTGCCAGCAGAATGATGAAGGTTTGGAGCAACCTATAGCATTTTTCAGCTCTAGGTATTACATGATTATGAGGTAAAGTACTCATTTGTTGAGAAGCACATTTTTTCTATTGTAAGAAGCCTAAAAAAGTTCAGACATATGCTATCAGATAACAAAATTCACTTACTGGTTGCTCATTCAACTATTAAGAATTTCCTACTTAACAAAGATATTAATGATAAGTGTGTTGGTTGGATTACCAAGGTAATGGAATTTTACATTGATATTAAGGTAAATAAACTCATTAGAGGCAAGGGTTTGTGTGAATAGATTGCTAGAAATTAAGACAATAGCTTAGAAAAAGCTAAAAATGTTGACAAAGTGCTAAACAATGATGATTCAGTTGCTGTTCTAGTTTCTTCTGCTACTTGGTTGCAACAAATGATGCACTATTTACAAACTAGTGAGTGCCTCGAAGGATTATATAGAGAAACAATAAGGTATTATAGATTACAGTCTATTCCTTTTGCAATTATTGATGAAATTATTTATAGGAGAGATTTTCAAGGTGTTTTATTAAGGTGCATTCAGCCTGATCAAGTTGATAAGCTTTTAGCAAAATTTCATGATGGGCCCTCAGGAGGCCACTTTTTTGCAAGAAAAAAAACCTTAAAAATTATGTGAGCTGGTTATTATTGGCCAAATCTATTTAAAGATGCTATTGCTTGGGTTAGAAGATGTGAAAAATGTGCTTTATTTTTAGGAAAACAGAGGCTTGTAGGTCTTCCTCTACATCTGATTCAAGTGGAATAGCCCTTTGCCAAGTGGGGATTAGATTTTATTGGGCCAATTAACCTGCCTTCAAGTGCAGGTCATAAGTGGATACTTACTGCCATAGATTAGTTTACTAAGTGGACCGAGGTAGTTGCTTTAAAAGAAGCAAATGAGACTTCTATGCTTAATTTATATCAGCACTTAGTGTTGACATTTGGTACTCTAGATTCAATAATATCTGACAATGGTTTGGATTTTATCAATTTAAGAATATCTAATTGGTCAGTCAGGAATACCATTTATTTGAACATGTCTTCTAATTATTATCTGTAGGGCAATGGTCAGGCGAAATCTACAAATAAGAATTTGATTCAGATAATTAAGAAGATAATTGAGGACAATCAACGAACATGGCATGAAAAGATAAAGTTAGCTCTTTGGGTTGACAAGGTGACTCCTAAAAGGGCCACTGGTTGTTCTCCTTATGTACTTGCTTATGGAAAAGAGGCTAAGTTACTTGTTTCTATTGAATTGCCTACTTTGAGTTTTGTTAAGGAGCTGGAATTGCTGAATGAGCAGCCTCTTGAAGTGAGATTTGTATAGGTGGTAGAGCTTGAGGAAACTAGAAGGGAAGCATTAAGACAACTTGAGGTACATCAAGCTTAGATGAAGATCTTTTTTGATAAAAAGGAAAGACCACAAGAATTCATTATTGGTGATCTGGTCTTCAAGTGGAATGAATATAAGAGTAGACTTAGATGGCATTCCAAATTCAATGAAATTTGGGATGGGCCTTATGTGATCATGAAGTGGAAGGAACACAATGCTTTCCAACTTTCTAAGTTGACTGGAGAGGTGCTATCTATCCTAGTTAATGGGATCCACCTCAAGCATTGCCTCTGAGATAAGTTCTATCTTGTAAATAAGTAGAGTAGTTGTTGCAAATAAGTTTGCTACACACATTTATTTTCAATAGTTTTATTTTCCCTAAGCGCTATTGTGCATGTTCTATTGGCCATTAGGGCCTGTTAATTTTCTTTCTGCATTGCTTCGTATCATTTTGCTGTTGTTTGGAGTGTTGCTGCTCAAGTTTTCTAAGTTTTGGAAGGGGTAGATTTGGCTTCACGCCCAATGGAGTTTTTAAAGGCAATTGATCTATGCTTAGCTGGCAAGCATTTAGTGGAAATCACAAAAATATTACCAATTTTTTGCTGCAGCTCAATTGGTGGAGCTAGTTTAAATATTTTTATATTTGAAAGTGGAAAAATATAGTTATTTCTGCATATTCTTAAGTGCGTATTGCACCACATTTATCATTCATAAAGTGACAGTTATGCAAGTGTTTTGAGATAGCTGAGTTCAAAAGTATTGCTCAAGTAATTTACAAATTAAATGGAGTACAAAACTGAATATACAAATGATAAAGCATAACAAAATGCTTTCATTTATTTCATGAAGTGATTCACATTACATGTTTTCATTTGATTGCAATAATACAAATGATAATACAACTTTGTAATTCAATGCTTTTCTTTCAGAATGGAAATGAAAGAATGAAATTAAATATCCACACAATCCATGGTTTTAGCCATTTCCATTCATGACAAGAAAGGAAATATAGAACTAAAAGTGAAAAATAGTTAACATGGGACATATCCGTCATTTCCTGAGTTGGTCTTTGGTTGATGCCTCGTAGCTTGCTCCATTCTGGTTCATCTCCCGATTGTTCCTACAAAAGATTGAGAGGAACACCAATTAAGAGCTCGGGATATGAACTATACTACATGCCATACTAATAGAGATATTTTTTAATCCTTGCAATGCATAGAACCAACTAAAGGAGGAAACAAAAACATGAACTAAAAAGAGACAACATCATCATTGCATATTTTTTTTATGCTAACATCGTTTGTTTCCTTGTGCAAGTATAGGAAAAGTCATGTAACTGATTATCTTTTGAAGACCAAGCATGTGGAGAAAATTAGGCTCCCACAAGGGTAGAGCTCAGCATGCCATTCCTCAACATCAAATGAGGGTTGAATAGAGAGGTATAATCATCATGCTCAATGGAATAGATAAATTTCAATTATCAAAGTAATCAAGTCCATTTTTCACTCATAGAAATCAAAGCTGATAATAGTGAAGTGAAAGATATGAGTAAAATAAAATCAATTCAGAAACAAGATCAACAAGTATTTCATGTTCTTTTTAAGTGAACAGGCATACATAATTTCGTTGCCTAAAATCATCATTTTCAACTAAAACAGTGGATAAGCTTTAGAATGTCATAAGCAAGTGCTCTTATTTTAGAGCATCCTCATTATTACTGCCCAAAAGGAGCATAAAGATTGAAAAATATTTCTACTTTAACAGAGAATGAATCCACAGGTGGCTGTGAATTAATTACTGAAGGATTCACATGTTTTTGCAATTTTCTGAAGGGACTAATCTTGTTGTCCCAGGGAGAGTACAAAAAATTCATGAAATACAAAAAATTTAATGGTAGAAACAATAGTATTCAGTCAATTTTTTAACACTATGAACAACAAATATTTTCATAAAATACAACCAAGGTTTGGGACAAATCACAAATACTCATAGGGGCCATATGAGTTTTATTATAGAGATTTGAAAACAATCAATTTTCCTCTTTCAATATCAAATACAAATGCCATGTTTATAAACACAAAAAAGGTATTGCAAGTCTGAGCTAGGGTTTCTTCTGTAGTGGCCAAGAGGAAATGCAGTAGGTTGGAAATATGAGTGGAGTAGCCATTCTTACACAGAGACAAGTGTTTCAAATTTTGAATAGAGAATGAGGAAATAATGAATATCTTTTAAGTTTTAGAAATACTCACATTGGGTTTTTTACAAAAATGTAGTTTATGTTTGAAATGTAGAATGCCCATGTAAGAATTTTAATTCAAAATGCATTTTCTTCAAGATACCATTTCCCATGTAAGGGTTTTGACAGAAACCACAAAAGAAAGTAGAATATCATGGTGGGTCTAGCTCTAGAGAAAGATAGATAATTTTCTTCCAAGTCACGAATACCCACATGGGGGTTTTGTTTGAAAACTTAGATTTCTTCATCTTACGGTGGACCATATTAGCAGGAAACCACAAAATAAACATGATTTCTTCAAGATGCAGAACAACCACATTAAGTTTTGTTCCTGAAAGTACAATTGGCATGAAATTTTATCATGGGTCGAGCCCAGTATGTTTCAAATGTTTAGACCAAGCATGTAATGGCATGGCCTACAATGGGCCTAGATTTTGTTTTCAAGAACAATAATCATTCTTCTTCATAGAAGATTTTACAAGCTTTTGTTTGACAAGAAAGAAAGCAATAGGAAAGCATAGAGATAAACCTTACCATTCAATCTTGTAGAAGACCAAGCTCTCACAGAGCTTCCCAAATGCAAGGGTCAAACTCTCAAACATGGTGGTCAGAGGATACATCAACAATGGTGCACACATAAATACAAAGAATACATCAGAAACTATATCAAAATTCGTGGCCTGTGAGCCCATTTTCTCATCAAAAGACCTAATGAATAGAGAGAAAGCGCAATTGAACTTACCATGAGCATAATGAGGTTGAGATATGTAAAAGAGAAGCATCAAATATAAATCTTTCCATGGCCATGGCCCTTGAGCCAAAATATTTCAAAAGAATGGTGCGAAAAAAGCCATGAAAGGCTTGAAGAATCACCTTACATTCTGATGGGAAGGTGAAGCACAAAGATTTGAAGAATCAAGCTTCAAGCTACAAGCCCAAGCCTTAGCATGGTGGCGGTGACATCTCCTCCCAGGAAAAGTTCTTCCAAAGTTTCAAGTGAGAAATGAAATGTGATTTTATGGTTTGGTTTGAGTTTTGTCTATCCAATGCCCTAATTCAAAAATGGGCTTTTCATTTGAATATTAATGCCTTAGTTTTATGCCTTATACATGCCCTAGGTCAAGCATTATGGAGGTCTTCACAATTCTGTTTTGCCTAAGTCTTTAGAATTATTTAATTTATGTTTTTGGTGGCGTAGAAGGTTTCAGACTTTAGGTCTTGTTAGATTTTATTGCCTTATTGAAAATCAAGAGTGACAAATGCCTTATGTTTTAATTGATTTTGAGAAAGATCAATTAAAATATAATGGATATTTTAATAATGCCTCAGTGAAAATTGGAAATTGATAGATATCCTAGGTTTTTATTTATTTTGAGAGAAATCAATTGAAATTCTAAATGATATTTTACTTAGGATTTATTTTTCAATTGATTTTAAAGAAATCAATTAGGATATGGATAAGAGATATGCATTGTATTTTTATATTTTTTTAAGAAAATAAAGCATTGTAATTAGAGAGATAAGATTGTTTTGCAAAATTTTTTCGTAAATCTTTAATTGCAAAAATAAAGCAAGTTGGGAAAATATATTATCTACAAGCTATGTAAAGCAAGAATAAAACAATTTGTTTTATCTCTTTGCTATTTTTAGCAGATTTGTGAGTGGTTTTTCCTTGGTCGGATTTGAGCTTCCTGATGGAGAGATAAAGTGTTTTTTTACTTTAAAAGGAGATTTGGCCTATTTTGAGAAGCTTTTCAGTATGTACATGCAAAAAGTGTGTTTTTTCTGCTTTTGTGCAAGCTTTTGGGGTAGTTTTTGATACCTTTCTTGGAGCTTTTTCCTTCAGCTCAGATTAGGGTTTTAGTGATATATCTTGAGGAAAACTTAGTGTTTTCTAAGTTTAAATTTTAGTTTCTTGCTCTCACACGTTTTTGATCTTGTAAACTTCCTTGTACTCAGTTTCAGATTTTGGGAATACTCCTATAGTTGAATAAAACGACATTCCTACTTCTCATTTTGGTGTCTAGTTGCAGTTTCAGTTTGATGTTATATTGTGATTTCTATTTACAGAATCCTTGTTATGTCCTAAGACTGTAATTCTTGATGCAAAAGTCCAAAGAGACAGGTTTCATATTGTTTTTAAAATCAAATCTTCATGCAAATTATTTATGTGTTAATTATTCATGAGAGGTTTTGAGGTATTGTTGTTTTCTAAAAGCTATTTATGAGAAAAAACTAGTCATTATTAAGCTATTATCAAGTCCTTAAAATCATTTTAAGTCACATAGTTATCCTTCTAACTATTTCCTTTGAAAATCACTTAGAATAGGATCCATCATTCAGAGAACCAACTCACTTTGGAGATTCTCTTTTCGCATAGATCACCCACATCTGAAAAGAGTTTCCATGTTTCAACAGATAGTTTTATTTCTTTAAAATATAACAAAGGGTGCATATCTAATTAATAACAATATCCACAAAGTATTTCTTAAAATCATCAATCATTCTTTTGTAGGGAATTAATTTGTCATCCTTTGTTTTATAATCATCATTGACTTGGTTAATGACCAATTGAGAATCTCTGTATACTTGCAATTCTAGGATCTTCCATTCTACAACTATTTTAATGAGAATGATTAATGCTTCATACTTTTCCATGTTGTTGGTACAAGGGAAAATCAATATTTATGATTTTGGTATGGTATGTACTTGTGAAGTGACAAATAGGATTCTGACCCATGATCCATGTTGTGTGTGTGATCCATCAAAGTATAATGTCCACTGTTTTGTAGCCAAGGCAAGGACATCAACATCTA